>PVJH01032988.1:0-22023 GCA_004026705.1 Nesogale talazaci | reverse complement strand
CCACGAGAGTTGGGGGTGGAGGAAGAGGAGCTGAGCCCAAGGGCTCAATGGAAAGTAAATATCTAGAAAAGAATGATGGAATATATGTATGAATATGTTGAATACAATGGATGTATGGTTTGTAATAAGAGCTGTATGAGCCACCAATAAAATGATTTTTTTAAAGTGCCATGCAAAGGCTGGGTTAGTTGACTATCCACATAAAAGTCTCGCAAATCCACCTAGCAGGACTGATTGGTTTTCAAGCCCCCTCAGCAACTGGGTAGCTTAGGAAAGCCAGACCCTGAGATGCCTGACAAGGGACTTCTCTATATAAGCAGCAGCCAATCTCACAGAAGTTGATTGTACAGAGTTTCCTAAATGGTGAGAGCTGGGAAGGGAGTTGTTCTTGTAGCCTTCTGGCCCTACGCCAGTGGGAGAACTGTGATAGTGGTCCAGGGCTGTGGCCCTGAGCTGGCGATGCAATGTCTGTCTCACCCTCGTGGCTATGTTTGAGCTCATCGCTGCACACTCTGTGTCGAATCTATCCCATAGAGAATCTTCCACTGACCTTCTTCTGTACCAAGCTGGGGCTGTTACAGAATCTGGTGTCCATTTGGGACTTGAGAGGATTTAGGAGTGAAAGGGTAGATTCTAGTCTGTCCATCTGGGCATTGCCAAGGAGGCTTCTGTATGGACATGGCCTTCTCCGGGGGATTCTGGGAATTCCCGGATTTCCATCTTGGAGACAGGATCTTGGCTCACTCCTTGAGAGATGTTCTACTGACAAGGCACAGGGGGCTATGCTGATGGAGCCGGACTTTGGGAGTTGAAGGAACCATGTGGAGACCCCTGCCTGTGCTGAGATGCCTACTGGATCCACAAGACTTTCCACCCACTGACCTGCCACCTTCCTGTATTCAGGGTCCTTTCATGTGTTGTGTGAGTCTGAAGAGGACTTTATGAAATGGTATCAGGTATATGGGCTAATATTGGACTGATGGACTTGATCTGGACTGGGCTGGGACGTTTTCTCAATATTCAATTGTTCTTGTATATAAACCTTTTTCAAATACACATATGAGTCTCCTGGATTTGTTTCTCTAGTCTCCCCAGCCTCACACACAAGCATACTGACCTTTTCCCAGGACCAGTCTCTCATGACATGTGGAACACGTGAGACAGTGTTGTCATCTTCCCTTCTGAGGAACATTCAGGCTGTACTCGTGCCAAGAGGGATTTGTTCATTCTTCTGGCCATACATGTTCTAGTCACTGTGCTTTACCAGCTCCATTGCTCAAAGACTTAGATTCTTCTTTATTCTTTCTTATCACTTCTTCATGCCTATGAGGTGATTGAAAATACCCTGGCTGTGGTCAGGCACACCTTAGTCCTCAAAGTGGTTTCTTTGCTCCATCTGATTTGCCTAATGCAAGATGCCAGTTGATTTCTCCACTGCTGCTTCTCCAGAAATTGCAGATAGGGAAAACAGAGTCTTGGATAACTTCAACATTCTCCCTATTTGTTATGACACTGCTTATGGGTCTTTGCGTGAGAATTCTTGTTTCCTTTATGTTTCGGTGTCATACATGCTGAAGGCTGTAGTTTTTTTGTTGTGTTGTTTTTTCACCTTTATCAGTAAATACTTCAAGTCGTTACGGCTTGTCCGCAAGGAGGGTTGTATTGTCTGCACATAGCAGGCTGTAGGTGAAACTATATTCAGTACTTAGGCCATGTTCTTCTTCATAGAGGCCAGTGTCTGGGCTTATTTGCTTTGCAAGCAGATTGGTTGTGTGCTTTCCAACAAATAATGAACAGCATTGTTAGGAATGGGAAGTCCAGAGAACTCCCTTGTGCTCGCGTGGATCCAAACAGAAATAAGAGAGAGATGCCATGTGGTTTAGAATCAGTAAAGGTGTGTGTGTGTGTGTGTGTGTGTGTGAGAGAGAGAGAGAGAGAGAGAGAGAGAGAGAGAGAATTTTGTCATATTCTGAGTCATAATTCCTGTTGTTTCTGTGAGTTATCCATCCAAGTAATAGAGTTTCTGATGGTCAATTCTGTGTAAACTGTCTTGTGTGTGAGATCCACTTGGATCAGTCGAGTCCTCCTTGTAGCAGTTTTATTGCCAGTAGTAATTTTGAGATACTCGGCATGTGTTTATACGCAGAGGTAACATCCATATGTACACACAAAGATGTACAGTTTACAAAACACATAAACGGCACCACTTTTCTGTTAGTTTGTTGTGCTGTGGGGATGTGTGTGTTGCTTTGAGGCCGGAAAAGCTATGTTACTGGTATTTCAAATACCAGTAGGGTTACCCAAGATGAACGGGTTTCTGTGGAAAGATTTCAGACTTAAGAACAGACTACAGAGAAGGAACAGGCTGTCCACTTCAAAGGAATTCATGCATTGAACACAAATAACAGAGAACTGATGCAGTGAGATAAAATCAAGACCGCTGTTTATGAAGAAAGGAAAGGTCATTAAAAGCAAAGCAGGAAAGAATGAAGAAAACCACAGTCGAGGTCAGAAGAGACTGTAAACTTGCTCTTGGGTAAGGGGAAGGTGGGGAGCGAAAGGGGGACCGATCACAATGACATGTGTAAGCCCCTCTCAGGGGGATGGACAACAGAAAAGCAGGTGTCAGTGTAACGCATAAAAGAATAATAACAGTTTTAAATTATCAAGGGTTCCTGCAGAGGGAGGGGAGGAGAAAAATGAGGAGCTGATACCAAGAGCTCAAGAAGAAACAAATGTTTTGAAAATGATGACGACGTGCCTTCCGGGAAGATGGCAACTGAGTAGCACATACCAGAGGGGCTCCACCGAAATCAGCCCAGGAGAGCCACTAGGAGGCAAGTCCACACTGCCGGATTGCAGGAGGAGCACAAGGAAGATCACAAGGGTTTGAGGTGCTGGGGCCTTTGGGCTTACTACAGTGGAGTCTGCTGGCGTTTGACCCTAGCCTCGCCACGGTCTCAGCGGGAGCCGAGATCAATTGGCGCTGGAACAGGAACTTTATCTCAACACAGCCACAGCTGGCCTCCACTTTGGGGCAGTATTAACCCTTGCAGCCCACGGTCAGGGCTCAGGGCTCAGCTGTATGAGTTGTGGTTCTCTGTCTTCTCTCCTACCTCTCCGCCCCTCCCCCCGTAGCCAGTTTCACCGGGCTCGGTTCTTTGGTGCTTTCCTTCTGGGTCTCTTCCATTTTCTCTCACATGCCATTGTGGACTTCCAGACCGCTCCCCTTGGCCTGGGGCATTTGTGCCTGCTCCATCCAGCTGGAAGAGCCCCACCCTGTACAGTGTAGCTCAAAGCTGGAGAAGTCCACCCAGCCTCCACCAGGGAATATGCCACCCAACTTCTTCTGGGAATCACAAAGGTAGAACCTTTCACAATAGTCAAGCACCAGTTGAAATATGTAGGAATACATCTGACTAAAAGAACAAAAGATCTGGGCTGAGCCCCGGTGGCGTAGTGGTTGTGCGCGGGACTGCGGCCCACTGGGACGGAGGTTCAATTCCAGCAGTGGGGCTGGGCCTCCTACTGCCACCACCGGAGACAGTGATGCCCCCCCCCCAAAAAAAAAGAACAAAAGATATTTATGAGGAAAACTACAGAACTCTATTACAAGAAACCAAAAGTGACCTCAACAGATGGAAGAATATACCATGCTCGTGGATTGGAAGACTCAATATAATGAAGATGTCAGTTCTGCCCAAGGCAATATATAAGTTAAAAGCAATTCTGATACAATTATCCCCATCTTTCTTCAAAAAAATGGGGGAAATGGTCACCAACTTCATATGGAGAGGGAAGAAGCCCAGAATTAGCAGAGAACTCCTGAAGAAGAAGGTCACAGTGGGAGGGCTTCCTTTATCTGACTTTAGCACATACTCTACCGCCAGAGTGGTCAAAACTGCATGGTATTGGTATAATAATAGACACTCAGACCAATGGAAAAAAGCTGAAAACCCAGAAATAAAATCATCAGCATACAGACAACTGATCTTTGATAAGGGCCCCAAACAAGTGGTGCTGGAAAAAAATGAATACCTGCAGAAAAATGAAGCAAGACTCTTATCTCACTCCATGCACAAAGATAAACTCAAGGTGGATCACAAACCACAAACTCCAAACTATTAGAGCCATCAATGAGGGAGTTGGGACCAACCCAAGAACTTTGGCACAAGAAATACATAGGCTATCAGAAATAGAGAAGGACACAAACACAGAGGAGGCACAACACTGACAAGTGGGATACACTGAAGATAAAACACCTACACACATCAAAAAAATTCATCAAAATTCATCATTAATAAGAGAGCCCACAGACAGGGGAAAATCTTTAGCAGTGACATATGAGATAAAGGCCTTATTGCTAAAATGTACAATACCCTGATAACTTTCAAAAAGAAAAAACTAACAGCCCACTGAGGAGGCGGGCAAAAGACCTGAACAGAAGTTTCACAGAGGCAGAAATCCAAATGGCCGAAAAACAGATGAGAAAATGTTCCCGATCAAGAGCCATGAGAGAAATGCAAATCAAAACAACAACGAGATACCACCCAACACCCTCAAGAACAGCCCAATTCCAAAAATCAGAAAGTAGTAAGTGTTGGAGAGGCTGTGGGGAGGTAGAAACTCTCATCCACTGCGGGTGGACCTGCAGGTATGTACAGTGTCTATGGAACTTGATTTGGTGATGTCAAAATAGATGAAAATTGAGCTACCATATGACCTAGTAAACCCCTTGCTAGGCATACAGCCAGAAGAGGCAAGAAACAAACCACGACCAGACATCTGTGCTCCAGTGTTCACGACGGCACAGATCACAATTGCAAGGAGTTAGAAACAACCCAAATTTCCATCAACTGATGAATGCGTTAAAAAGTTGTGGTACCTACATACAACAGAGTACTATGCATCGCGGAAAAGCAGTGATGAATGCATGAAGTATGTTGCCGCATGGGAAGAACTGGAGTAAATTGTGCTAAGTGAAGTAAGCCATGAACAAAAGGACAAGTGCAACATGAATCCACTGAGATAAGCTTTAAAACAAATGCAAAAGTGGCATATGGAAAAAGCTACTGTAAACAGAAATTCCTGGGGTGATGTCCAAGTAGAGGGGCCAGACCAAATCCAGGGCTACATATGGTAGCCAACTGAGGGGGGTGGGGGAGATGGCAATGTATAGCAGGGGAGTGGGGGACTAACCCACCCAAGGGGAACTTATTTATATCTCCATAGGGAAAGAGGGGCCAAACTTAAACCCGATGTTCCAGGATGTGAATGCAGCATGATGGCATGGAGCAGGAAGTCATTGGAGGGGTCTGAGGGCCCAGTCCCAATCTCAACTACATGGATAGCCGCCCCTTCCCCTAAGGGAGTTTGCGTTGGAGGACAGCACTGAGACTGCAGCTTGGGGAGAGGGACATGTCTGACCAGAGCACATGAGCGCAAACGAAGGAGGGTGGGGGTGGGGGGAGAGTGGAGCGCATCCTGACCCACTGAGCCTTGAGGACAATATCCCTACTCAGAACAGCCAATGCACGGAGAGGACCTTATGGACGGTCCCAATAAGAAACATGACATCCCTTGCTGACCCAAGGCCCTACAGAGACAACACTGGAGACACAGGGTCCAGATCACATCTGGTCTGACCCCACCACACCAAGGCAAAACACTAAGGGCATGCAGCAGAGCAGCAGGGGAAGCAAAACATGGAATTTCCGAGGAAGTGCCAAGGACAGATTTTGGGGCCAGGATGTGACACCCCATCAGACTTAACCTGGAGATCCATGAACAGAACCTGAACTATTTAAAGATTTTTCTTTTATTATTATTATTTAACTTATTTATATATTTTTCTGGACACTAGGGTTTTTTTTAGTTGTCACATTTTGTTTTCTTTCATCACTTTGTCTTGCATGATCTTGTTTTCCTGTGCATATTATTTTAAGATCTGTCTAGATAAGATAGGCTGGATGAACAGTCTGGAGGAGAAAACAATGGGACTGATGTTTCCGGGGGATATGGGAGAGGGGGTGGTGTTGACCACCCCAGGGGCAAGGGAACAATAAGTGATCAGTGCCAACAAAATCAGTGGCAAGGTGGATATGAGACGCCTGATGGGGATTGATCAAGAGTAATGTAATAGAGAGAAATTACTGAAACCCAAATGAAGGCTGAGCATGATAGTGGGACAAGAGGGAAATAAAAGGAAATAGAAAAAATAGGGAGGCAAAGGGCATTTATAGAGGTCCAAATAGAGACATGTACATAGGTAAATATATTTATATATGCTGATAGGGAAATAGATCTACCTGCATATATGTTTAGGGTTAGTATTAAAGCAGCAGAAGTACATTGAGCCTCTACTCAAGTACTTCCTTAATGTAAGAAGACTTTGTTCTATTAAATTGGAATTCCATGATGCTCACCTTCTTGGCACGATCGCTGAAGACAAAGGTGTTCATAAGCAAAAGTGGTGAAGAAAACTGATGGTGTCCGGCTATCAAAAGATACAGCGTCTGGGGTCTTAATGATTTGAAAGTAAACAAGTCACCATCTAGCTCAGAAGCAACAAAGTCCACATGGAAGAAGCACACCAGCACGAGGTGTTGAAAGGATCAGGTACCAGGCATTAAAGAACTAAAATCATATCACTATAAATAAGGGGAAGTACAGATTCGGGGTCCAAAGTCTATCTGCAAGTAACGTGACATCCCCTTACAGAAGGATCATAGGGAGGAAACAAGCCAGCCAGGGTACAGTATAACAAGGATGAAATATACACCTTTCCTCTAGTTCTTAAATGTTTCCTCTTCCCCACCCCCCAACTATCGTGATCCCCATTCTACCTTACAAATCCGGCTAGACCAGAGGATGTACACTGGTACAGATGGGAACCAGAAACATGGGGAATCCGGGATAGATGATCCCTTCAACTGGTCCCTTCAGGACCAGTGGTGAAGGTGGCAATACTGGGAGGGTGGGGGGAAGGTGAAGTAGAAAGGGGGAACCAATTGTAAGGATCTTCATATAACCTCCTCCTTGGGGTATGAACAACAGGGAAGTGCGTGGAGAGAGACATCAGACAGTGTACAATAGGACACAATAATAATAATAATCTATAAATTATCAAGGGTTCATGAGGGAGTTGGGAGGGAGAGGAAGGAGCTAATACCAAGGGCTTAAGTAGAAAGAAAAGTTTCGTGAGTTATGATGGCAACAAATGTACAAATGTGCTTTGCATACAATGTATGGATGGATGGATTGTGATAAGAGTTGTATGAGCCCCCAATAAAAGGATTTTTAAAAAAGAGAAAATGATGATGGCAACAAATGTACAATGGGTGGATGGATGGATTCTGAAGTTGTATCACTGCCCCCAATAAAATGATTTTTCTAATAAACTTGCTCTTAATCACAGAGTAGCTAAAGCAAATGGCAGAAATGATGACGTCAAAGAGCAAAATAGAAAATTTCAAGGGGCATCTTGAGAAGTTAAGTAAAATATTATAATGAAATTCACAAAGACCCAGAGTGAGAAAAAAAATGAAGAACATCTTCAGCTTATCTTAAACAGAAAGAATTCAAAAAACATGCAAATTGTGAGTTGTAAGACAGAAAGATTCTATAGGCAAAAGACTGAATGATGCAGGAAGCATCCACAGACCAGAAAAATACACAAAGTCACTGAACCGAAATACCTAGTGCATGTTTCTCATCTGGAGTCCCCAGGCAGCAGCAGCAGTGTGTCTACTCATCGCCACGGGGCACACTCTGGTGAGAAGTGTGTCCTTCCGCCCCTACTTGCCAGTCTGCCAGTTCTGTTCACCCAGGAGCAGGTTCTTCCCCTCGTATGTTTTCAACAGACCTGCTTTTGATTCACAGCAAATAACTAGCTTGTTTTTCAATGGATACGCAAACAAGGAGTTGCTTCAATGATAGAGGCCTCTAGGCTGTGAGAGGTGGGGGCTGTGCTCCAAACATAAAGGACACAGCAAACAGTTACTACAAAAAGTGAGGGAGAGTGAAAGAAAACAAACAAAACACAAGGGAACCAGCCAGCAGCCGAGCCCTGACCAACCGTGTGCATTGATTGTAAGGGGAAATTTAGACATCTAAGGACATCTGTTCTCACGTTCATGTGGGCACTATGGGCATTGTGATGACTATGCAAAAGAGACTGGGAGGCAGTCTTGTTGCCCAGAACAAGGGACGGGCCCAGCACCCTTCACATGGCTGATGATCTTCATCCGTTAATAAACACAGTGATCTTGATCAGTAAAGGGGGAGTGCTTGCCAGAGATAGTGTCAGTCAGATGATATTGACATTACAAAGGATCCATGCAGCACTGACCTGGGGCTCTCAAAAGGGTCCTCCTGCCTGAGAGGTGTCCTGACTTCTTGATAAGTGATAAGAAAGCTCTAATAAGAAGAAAACACCACTATTGAGTTGTTTCTGACACATAGTGACTCCATAGCAAAAAGTGCAAGGGCCCTGTAGGCTTCTGTGACTCTGCAGCCCCCTGTGCAACCCCTGCACCATCAGGATCCCCTCTCCGCGATAGGAAAGGCCAAGGCTAAGGAGACATCGTTCCTGAAAGGAAATATGGCAGAGGTTAGACATTCCAGAGTCAGGGAACCGAAGCCACAGACTAGGCCAGGCTAAGAAGTTCAAAAGAGGTCTGAGTCCCGGGGGCGTAAGTGGTTGAGTGCGGAACTGCAGCCCGCGGGCTTGGCCGTTCAAATCCAGTGGCGGCTCTCAGGAGCAGCACTGGGTGGCGCCCACGACCACCAGAGGCAGTGATGCACACACACACACACACACACACACACACACACAAGAAGTTCAAAAGAACAAAGATGCAGGCCAGCCTCCACCACAAGGCCAGCAGTTCTAAACCACCAGTCACTCCTCAAGAGAAAGATGAGAGTCCGAATGCATGTGATGGCAGTGAATGTCTTTGAATGAGTTTACTGCATATTCTGAGATGATTTTCAGAAGCCAGCGAGCCCGTATACTCAGGAAACCTGGAGGCATCCTCCTTCCCTCCTGGATCATTTTGTCCTTTCAATAAGCTTTGCCTACATTTCAACCAAAGCTCTAGTTTCCTCTTGGACACGGCAGATACCCTACCCAGACCATCTGCAACAGAGGTGCAAGGAACTCGGTGAAATGAACACAGATGACAAGGCAGCCCAGAACTTAAAGAGATCAAACACAGAGACAGGAGGAGACTGAACTCTAAGAGTGCATAAGGAGGCCTCCTGTTGCTGGGAGGTTCCAGCAACTGACAGCAGCCCCGTGTAAGCAGAATGAACCTCCCCGGTCCTGCACCACCCTTGACTTCTTGCTCGAGCCCATTGCTGAGGCCACTGTGTTGGCCCACCTGGTAGAAAGCCGTCCTCTCTTTGCTGCCCTGCGACTTTTCCAAGCAAGGCCTCCAGGGATGGGTCTCTGGCGACAGTGCATCTAAAGGACACGAGGCAAGGTCCCTCTGTTCTAGCTCTGAGGAGCATTTTAGTGGTACTTCCTCCAAAATAGGTGTGTTGGTTCTTTAAGCTTCCAATATTCTTTGCCATAATTCAAAGCCGTAATTCAAATGCAGTGATTCTGCTTTGATCTTCCTTATTCAATGCCCACTTTTTTAAAATCATTTTGAAAAATCAAGCACATTTGTACATCTGTTGCCATCCTCATTTTTCCTCCCTCCCCTGATAATGTATTATTATTTTGTCATGTCTTACACTCTCCAATGTCTCCCATCACCTACTTTTCTGTCATCCATCTCCCAGGGAGGAGGTTATATGCAGATCCTTGTGATAGGTTCACCCTTCCTACCACACCTTCCCTTATCCTCCTGGTATCATTACTCTCATTTTTGATCCTGAGGAGTTTATCTGTCCTGGATTCCCAGTATTTTCATTTTTTATCAGTACCAGTGTACATGCTGTAAGGTAGAAATGGGATCATGATAGTGGGGAGGGGGGAGGCACTAAAGAACTAGAGGAAAGTTATATGTTTCATTGCTATACTGCGCCACCCTGACTGGTTCATCTCCTCCCAGAGACCCTTCTGTAAGGGGATGTCCAGTTGCCTACAGATGGATTTTGAGTCTCCACTCAGCACTACCGCTCATTCACAACGATATGGGCTTTTTTCTTTTTTTTTTGTTCTTTGATGCCTGATATCTGATCCCTTTGGCACCTCATGATCACAGAGGCTTGTGTGCTTCTTTCATGTGGCTAGATGGCCGCCTGCTTATCTTCAAACCTTAAAGCCCCACACACTTCTCTTTTGATAGATGGGCACCATGAACTCTCTTCACCACATTTGCTTATGTTTTGTCTTCAGCAATTGTGTCGGGAAGATGAGTATCATGGAATGCCAGTTTAATAGAACAAAGTGTCCTTGCATGGAGGGAGTACTTGAGTGGAAGTCCAATGTCTCCAATGTCCAATTTTGCGTGCAGATGGGGCATGGCTTGTGTCAGGTGCCCCTTATGCCTCAAAGGAACCTCCTTGCTTTTCAACCCTGACTGCTGCTTCCATGAGCTTTGATTTTGGATCCAAGTAAGATGAATTCCTTGATAACGGCACTCTTTTATCTGTTAACCAGGAGATGACCTGCTAGTCAAGTTGTGAGGACGTGGACTTGCTGCCAGTTCATCACAGCGTAGTGGCCTGAGCGTTGCTGTGATATTGAACGCTCTATCCCTGGCAGCTCAAATGCCAGCAGGGTCACCACCCAGGCCACAGGGAGCAGGTTTCAGCAGAGCTTCCAGCCTCAGGACAGACCACGAAGAAGGGAGGAGGTGTAAGGAGTGGTAAACTGCCAACTGGCACAGCCTGGTCACTTTGGATGATTAAGAGAGGTGGTCCAATTGCCACAGGAGCCAGGTAGCCGCTCTGCTTGCCCACCAGCACCCACCGTAGTAGCCTTGATCAAAGGGGTGTGATCATCCCCTCTTGTGGGGTGCATACAGGACTTTTCCACGATGATATCTCCTCCAATATAGTAACCAAATATTAGAAGCTGTTTGCCAGCACTGGGTGGAAGTCAGATGCTTAGAGATCTTCCCCCTGAAGGTTCCAGCCTGCCAGACTGCGGCTGCAGGCCTCACTGCCTGCTGTTATCTCACAGCAGATGACCTCTCCCTGAGCCCCCAATAAAATGATTGGAATAAGGGGGAAAAGGAGCCCAAACCACCACCTCAATGCAGCCACTGAAGAGGGGTGAAAAGAAAAGACTATGTCACCATAAACAAGGAAATACTGGAGCTCCAAGCAGAAATAGATGAAACAGAACTACAATAAATGGAACCAAGATTACAAGTTGATTCCCTGAAAGGATGAATAAAATTCACAAATCTCTGCCAGATCTAACAAAGGAAAAGGAGAAGAACCAAACAGCACCAATAAGAAATGAAATCAGGAGCCTTGGAGGCCATGGCGGGGCTGGATGTGGCAGATGGAGCCGGCTTGCAGCCCCTTGTGACAGCCAAACGGCCGGAGGCACAGCCCATCGCACAGTGGCATCCTCTCGGGAGAGAAGTGTGTGGAGAAGCCCGGCCACCGCCTAGACTCTCCCCCTGAACCTCCTCCTTCTAGCTGTGTGGACCGCTCCCTCGTACCCCCCGCCCTCGCTGGTCTGCTTGCCCGGAGCGCACAGAAAGGAGACAGCAGACCATCTCCTAGGAAGATGACAGGCGCAGCGAAGGACCGATATTAACGCGTCAGGGAAGTCAAGATGACATTCATCACCAGGGGATCAGACTGCAACAGCTCAAGTATTCCAAATGTAAAGTGATTTGGAATTCCCAGACTCTAGATCGGATCCCATCAGTTCTTTCATAAATGTGAATTCTCTAAAAAAAGAAATGGAATGGCAAGATCACACCAAACCAAACCCTCCGCCATCAAGCCAATGCGGACTCACAGCGCCCCCCTGTGGCTTTCTGAGACCGCAGCTGTTTACGAAGCGGAAAGCCCCGTCTTCCTCCTGCGGAGCTCCTGCTGGTTTCCAACTGCCGGCCTGCAGAGCTCACAGCCTGGTATGCAGCGAGTACACACCAGGGCCTTCTGACCTGTAGGTCTGTGAACATGACGCAGAAACTCTCCACAGAGTCCTCGCTGATAGAACTCAGTCACACACACACACCAGCATGACCAAGGAAGAGTCACATAGTCAACCGCATAAACAAATTAAACATAGGAAAATAATCTCATGATCAGATCAAGCAATACAGAAAAGACATCTGACTAAATCCAGCATCCATCCTTGATTAAAAAAAAAAAACTCAACAAAATAGAAACAGATGAATGGAACAACGAATGGAATGTGCCTTATAAAAAATAACAATGAATACACACACACACACACAATCCTCATGAGACAAATGAACTCGCACCGTGTGAAATTAGTCTTCCACAAAATGTTGTATGAACTCAGTATTGTAAAAAGTCACAAAAAGCTTACGCACTGGGGGTGGTGTCTGACTTCCTGAGGGAGACGGGGAATGAGCTGAACATCACCCTAGGCCAATTCCTAGGAGGCAGAGGTCAGACATGACCCACCCCAACCTTCTTTACCTTCCCTCCCACAACACACTGCTTCTCTGCTGGGTGATAGCATTCCTTTTGGTGGCCACACAGAACTCAGAGTCTATACTTACAATTATGGGGTTTATTCGAGGAGTTCACAGGTTCCAATTCAGGTTCAGAAATGCTCAGTTACAGTTCTTTGGTGAAAAGTGCCTTTTCTCAGCCATGCCTTCAGACAGCCTTCCCTCGGGTCCTCCATCTTTCAGCCACACCACCCTTTGACCTCTGTCTGCCCTGTTACAAAGCTGTTTTAGTGCTGCTGACAAATGACATAGGCTACTCCACCCTGCCCCAAGCCACAGCCCAAAGGTGCCCAGCATTAGCTCCATGGTTCCGCAAATCAAACTGCCCCCCAAAATGCCTTGGAGTCACCTCACTCCACAAGCGGGTCTCCAGCCTAAAGAGACTCAGCTTGCTTGCCCTGTGAACAGACAGCCCCCAGCTCTGCCCGGGGCCCTGGTAGCTGCCATTGCCTCTTCTCTAGTGTCCCGGCCCTCTGTCTCCTGGAACTCCTGGGATCCAAAGGACCCGCCTCAGCCTGGCTCTTCTTTCTTGATGGCAGTGAGCTGCAACCCCCTCCCATGTCTGCTCTTGAGATGGACTCATTTTAGACTTAGCCTGCTGGCAAAACTGGCCAATCCTCCTGTTCGCCTTCCACCTTATTTGCATGCCCCCGTGCCACATGGTTGCCACGCACCTCGTTTACATTCCCCTTGGTGGTCCGCGGGCTTCTCACGTTTGCATAGCCTTCCCAGTCATGGGATAGGAATTAGGAAGACCAGAAGAGCCCTATCAAGTCATCTCCTGCATGACTCACAGAGAAAGGCCTGTTCTGTGGAGGTTTCTAGGGGGAAGCGAGGAAGGGAAAGTCAATCATTAACTGGAGGGTAGGCACATATTAACTTGGGTGAAGGGGAAGGTGCTATGCTAATGAGGGGAGGTCGACACAAAATAACCCAGGCACAGGAAGACACTGGGAGAAGTCCCTGAGTGAAAGGCCATCGCTGTCAATCTCGGACACAAGAGCAGTCAGAACAGGAACCGACAAGTGCATTCACGGAGAGTCAGCCAAGCTGAACAAGGATGGAAAAGGCCCAGGAGATGGCACCCACAGGTGTCGATGGGCTCCGGAGAGAATGCTTATACACAGGTGTTTGGATGTGTTGCAAGTCTACCGTAAACGTGGCAGAGCGCACAAGGAACGTCGCTATGAAAGCTTCTTACCTCTAGCCAAACCTTGAGGGGCTAAGTCACCGGGGCTGGGGGCCCGGGCCCTCGTCTCAGGGGACATTCAGGTCAATGGCCATCAGGAAGGCCACAAAGACAGTGTGCGGCATCACACTGGTTGGTGCTCTGCCTAAAACCAGGGCAGGCGTGGTGCAAAGCCAGGTAAATTGCCCCTGAATCAACTTGATAAATCCTGTGCAGCAGTCCAGCTACTGTTATTTGCGGCTATCTTTAGAATATGAGGTTCTCAACTCCTCTCTGTCTTTGGCTCTGGGGCTTCAAGGCCAACTCTGGAAAGGTCCCCCCAGCACTTCAATGACAGCCCCCTCATTCCTGTCCCGAGCCATGCTAGCCCATGTTGGCACCGACTTCTTGGCTGCCAACAGCTGCCGTGGCTGTTCAGTGCCCCAGGGCCATCAGATGGGCTGTGACATAGAGAGACATCTCATTTCTTCATCTCTCCGCAGAGATGATCTGTCTCTCCACCTGACCTCCAGCACCCCCCACCCCCCACCCGCACCCCCCACCAATAGCTTCCTTTCTGCCAATGGCCTGAACCTCAGGCAAAACAAGATGTCAAAGACATTAGGAAACACTTGAAGCCCCAAGAAGTTCTAAAGCCCGCCCACTGTATGCTCAATAAGTGTTTTGGCTGTTGTTGTTGTTTTAATACAAGTATCCAAGTAAGCTTGCCTGGCTGGGAGAGAGTGCTGTAAGGAGAACATTTCCCCTGTACCAGTAGGAAAAATGGGGATTGAATAAACGACCCCCAGGCCCCTCCCCTCCCCCCACCGCTGCCCCCACCACCATCAATGAATCAGCTGAGGCCAATGAGCACATCTCAGTGAAAAGAACTCCCCAAGAAGACACGGTCTCTGCAGGTTGACCTGCCGTCCGCCATACTGATCACCTTAACCAATCAGCTAATTCCAAGGGGAAGCTTCTTTACTGGGAGGAAGATGCACTAACCCAGGGCATGTCCTTGCATCTCCTGGGGACCCTTTCCATCTGGGAGCTGGCCAGGCGACCCCAGCTGGTGTGGGGGTTCACGTCTCATTGAGGTTAGACAGCTGAAGGCAGGGTGACTGATGGCCACTGGCTTTCGAAGGCAGGCGATTCCAGCTTCCCGTGTTGCTTCCTCCGTTGTCAACCTAGAGTTCTCTGGCCAGAGACAGCCCCTCTGCATGCCGTTTCCACACTTGTGAAATGAGGGTCGCCATCAGACCACATTGCCATCGACTTGCCATCCTTGCCATCCTTCCTGGATGGGCTTGGGGACGGTGCGGCCCTCGAGAGGAAGGAGCAAGGTCGTTAGTGGGGTCGAGTCCTTCAGAGACACCAGAGCTGTGGGTTGTGTGTGTGCAGCCACGGGCCCTGCCCAGAGTCCAGACCGCTGGTCCTGGCTTTCCCGTGCCATCCCTCATGGCCCCTCATCCACGGACACCGTCACAAAAACTAGGAGAGCAGCACCACGCACTCTCTTTGGCTCACTGTACAATTTTATTGGAATCATTTGTGTTTTCTGTCACTGTTCACAAATGTCGCTGGAAAGCTGGATGCGGGGAGCAGTCTCGGGGAAGTTCCTGTGAGTCCCTGTAGTCCTGATGAGGCTGTCACCCGAGTGCCCCGCCCCCCCACATTTGCAGTTGGAGCAGCTCTGAGGAGGGAGGGGACTGGATTTCCCAAGCCAGTAGGCAGCTCCCTCGGCCTCATCTCGCTGCTCCTAACTCCTGCTCTGTCCTCAGAGACGAGAGGAACGGGCACTTCCTGGGGCTGCAAGAATGGCGTGTGAGAGGACAACCCCCAGGACAGTCTGATGAGGCCAAGAATTGGGCTTTGGGGAGCACACCCTTAGATGTGTCCCCCGCCTGCCACTCAGGCCTCTTGCTTGACAGGAGATGGGACATGCCCTGGGGAGGACTCACCAGCTCCACCTTCTTCCCCACAGAGCACCTACCTGCCCCCTCCCCAAGGAGACAGCTGAGCCTCTACCCTGGACCACCCCTGGACTGCCCCTCACCTTCCTTCCCCACCTTCAGTTGCAGCCCCCCTCCCCGTGGACAAGGGCCGCAGACCCCCCCCCAACCTCCTTAGCAGCCCCCAAAAGTGGGCTTGGAATCCCGACGAGGAGAAGTAGAAGACAAAGGGGTCGATGCAGGCGTTGAGGGTGCTGAGCAGTAGCACGATGCCCCGCCACTCCGGGCTCTGGTGCTGGAAGTAGCCCACGACGTGAGACACGTTGTAGGGCCCGAAGCAGATCAGGAAGTTGAGCAGCGTGGCGGCCACCAGCCCTCCCACCCTCCTCCACCGGCGCAGGCTGGCTCCCTGGCCGAGGGTCCACACCAAGCGACTGTAGCAGTAGCCGGTGATGAGCAGGGGCACCCCGAAAAGAACCACCGCGATCTCCAGCCGCACCTTCAGGACAATATCCAGCTGGCGCTCCTGGAACTCCAGGTAGCAAGTCTGGTTGGCGCTTGGGCTGGGGGAGGGGTCGCCAGAGAGCGAGCTCACGTAGACCACACTGCAGTGGCTACCCGCCAGGAGCCAGCAGACACCGCTGACCAGACAAGCCTGGCCTAGCCTTGGCCGGTTCCGGTACCAGAGAGGGTAGACCACACTCAAGAAGCGCTCGATGCTCACAGCTGCCAGGAAGAGGGACGTGAGGTAGATGGTGGTGAAGAAGAGGAACTTGGACAGCAGGCAGATGTGCAGGGACAGGGGCCAGCGCATGCCGTGGGCAGCCTCCACCATGCGGAGGGGCAGGAAGAGCAGCAGGACTAGGTCGGAGATGGTGACATTCAGCAAGAGCACATCCACGGCCACGGGGTGCTGCCGGAGCTTGGCCACGAAGATCAGCAGGGCCATCAGGTTGAGCGGGAGTCCCAGCAGGAAGGTGAGCAGGTACACGGAGAAGTACAGCCAGTGGTTCCCGGGGAAGAAGGACTGGGGCAGGCGTTCCTCCATGGCGGTGCCCACTGTTGAGAGAGAGAGAGAGAGAGAGAGAGAGAGAGAGAGAGAGAGAGAGAGAGAGAGAGAGAGCTGCAGCTGGTGGGAGGGTGGGGGGCGGCCTTGGCCCTTGCCAGCTGGAACATCTCAGCTATCATCCCAGACAGCTGG
Organism: Nesogale talazaci; assembly: GCA_004026705.1. NCBI lineage: Eukaryota > Metazoa > Chordata > Mammalia > Afrosoricida > Tenrecidae > Nesogale > Nesogale talazaci. The sequence goes on along the minus strand of PVJH01032988.1, from coordinate 5,082 downwards.
TCGCCCCACCTCCCTCTGGCTGCAAGCGTCTCCAGCAAGGTCAACCTGCCTGTCACGCCCGCTCACCATCCTTTCCACCCACAACCCCACAACCAAACTCACCACCACCGAGTTGATGCCAACACATAGCGATGCTTAGCCCAGGGCAGAGCCGTCCCGGGGTGGAAGGGACTGGAACTCTTTACAGGGCCAGGAGCCCCGTCTTTCTCCCTCAGAGAGGGATGGTGGCTTCAAATTGCTGACCTTGCACTTAGCAACCTGACCTGTCACCACGCAGCCCTCAGGGCTCCTCGCTCCAGCAAAAGCGTGTGTCGGGGGTGGGGCGGGTGAGGGTTAGGGAGACCAAGGCGCTGGACCTGAGCTGCCCCCCTGACACAGCCTCTGGGCCCACCCACGCTCACCTGCTGACAGTGCTCAGTGCCTCGCCGTCTCCCCCAGAAGGAGTGTGGCAAACTGCGGGAACAAGGCTCCCGGCCTCGGTCACTGCGCGGGAGCAGCACCAAGATATTGTGGGCGTCTTTGCCAGTGGTGTCCGTATGCAAAAAGAAGAGCAAATTCCACCACCGCTGCTGCCAGCCCTGCTGGTCAGGTGGCCTCTGATGGGTTGCAGGGCCCACCCCAGACAGGGCCGGCTTCCTCTTCCTCCCTGATGCTCCGCTCACATCTGATGGGCCTCTAATGGTGCCCAGGCAGCACGCCTCAGCACCGGAGCCAGAAGTCCCGGGTTCAATGCCGGCTCTGCCACTGACTAAATTTGGGCCCAGTGACTTACACTGTCTGAGTTGATTCTGACTCCCAGTCACCGTGTAGGACAGGACAGAACTGAGACCTTTGGGTTTCGGAGGCGGTAGCCCTTGGAGTGGCTGGGGGGGTTGAACCGCTGACCTCGCTGTTAGCAGTGCAGTGTGTCATCCACTATGCACCAGGACTCCCCCCAACCAGAGTCTATCTCGCTCTGCACCACACAGGGCATGACCTTCAGGTTGTGAGACTCATGAGGTTCGCAATAGGGGATGGACTTGCCCCCGTGAGACCACTGTTAAGTCCGCCACCAGGATTCGAGCCCGATTCGAGCCCCAGTTTGCTTGAGCATCACCGAAGCAAACAGAACGAAGCAGGCTCACCACCACGGAGTCACTTCGGACCCACAGCAACCCGAGAGAGAGTGTTTCTTTGTTGGCACAACTGGTCACAGGTCACACCCCAGTCTTGGGGGCACTGTGTGTTTGTTGTGTCAGGTGGCAAAATCAGCGGGTCAAACCCAGTAACAGTCTTTGGGGAAAGGATGGGTCTGTCTGTTCTCAGGAAGCTCTGCGGCTGCAATTCCCCATATCGGATCTCTATGGGTCAAAATCCACTCAGTAGAGGTGGGCTGGGCTTTGTGTTGAGTTAGAATGGCTGATAGCAAGTGGTCAGACAGTGCTGTGGGAGCTAGTGGGAACAGTACAAGAAAGAAGATGATGTTCTAGAATTATGGTGGAAATGGTGGTACACCTCTTCTCGATAAGGCTGACCTGTGGGCTTGTCTGATATGGAAATATGTGCCAAAAAACCTGTTTATGAAAAAAGGACTGATAAGACTGTGGAGTAACTGGAAGTCTGGAAACAGATCACAAGAATCTGCATGTAAGCCCCTCCATGGGGGACGGACCACAAAATAATGGGTGAAGGGAGATGTCCGTCAGTGCAAGACATGCAAAAATAATTACAATTTATAAATTATCAAGGGCTCCTGAGGGAGAGAGAGTGGAGGAAGGAAGGGGGGAAATGAGGAGCTGATACCAAGGGTTCAAGTAGAAAGACAATGTTTGGAGAATGCTGATGGCAGCAAGTGTACAAATGTGCTTGACACAATGGATGGGTTATGATAAGAGCTGTACAAGTCCCCACTGAGATGATTTTTAGAAATAAAGAAAAAAAGAAACTGGAAGCTGAGGGCCCTGCTGATGGGGTATGACGTCACTGTGGAAAAGAGGTCAGAGCAGAAGGCAAATGCCATGAGAAGGAGGAAGGCAGTGGGTGGACAGATGTGCTTGACACACAATGAACTTATGTATGGATTGTGATAAGAGTTGTAGGAGCCCCCAATAAAGGGATTTTAAAAAGAATACAAAACAAAAAAAATAAAATAAAATAAATAGAAAGCAAACAAACAAACAAAGGAAACAGGTCAGCAATATCTTTAAAAGTGGGACATAGATGTATAGTGGACCTCAATCAGTCGACATTAAGTGTGCACCCCAGAGAGGGAAGAAAATGAAAACATAGCTCCCACAAGGTCTTGTGTGTGAATGCTCATGGTGGCAACGACATTGGAACGCCAGCTGGTGAGCAGGTAAGCAATGGGGTAGCCATTCAGGGGAGGCCTCGCCAGCCTTGGAAAGGATGAAATACCCATACCAAGGATAAAGCCAGACCCCAAAGCCCACAAACGTATGATTTCCATTTATGGAAAATGCCCAGAAAGTCCTTAGAGACGGGAAGTAGGTTAGCGACGGCTGGGGTGGGGGCAACGGGAATTAGCTGCGTATGAGTATGAGAGACTGTTGGGGTGGTAAAGACATTCTGAAAATGGATTATGTTGATGGCCGTACCATGCAGGCCATTTCATTAGAAGCAGTTCCACTTGCAGGCTTCAAAGAGGTGGGTCAATATTTATAATATTGATACAAGTCCCAAACCAAACTCCCTGCCATTGAGTGACGTCTGGGCCATAAGGACCCTATGGGACAGGGCAGGCGGGCCCCTGTGGGTTTCTCAGAGTGAAACCCTTGATGGGAGTAGGAAGCCTCATCTTTCTCCATGGAGCAGTTGGGGGTTTTGAACTCCTGACTTTGCAGTTAGCAACCCAACGCCTAACCCAGTCGGGCTCATGTTCACCAGTGCCACAAGGGTCAGAGGCGTGGATGTAAAGTCCTAGTGTTTCCAGTTAATGCTGTTGGAGAGCGTTGAAGAATAAAAAGCCCAACCACAGTCAAGAGACAAAACCACCACCACAACAAACTCCCCCGGAGAAAACCTGGGTGAACTGATAAAGGATCAAGCTCACGAGGGTCCTGCAAGGGGCTTGGGGACTCCTGGGAGAAATGGGAATTCCTTCTTAGCTAGGAATGGGCACAGGAACTTGGAGAAGAGGCCTAGCTAGCCCCTGCAGCTGTTCTGCAGCAGAGGGCATAGTATTCAGCCCATGAGTAGGCATTGTGCGGGGGCTGGCGCAGTGGGGCAGAGGTGGGGCTGCCTTGGGTTTTCGGCCAAAGGCCCTGAAAAACCAAGGCATCGCCATTCTGCACACGCAGTTTGTTTACCGTCTCTGCGGGCCCCGGGCAAGTTACTTAACTTCCTTAGGGGCTGTTTCCGTGTTTGTCGAGCAGGGGCAGTGGAACTGACTTTGGAAGGTGACTCGTCTGAGCCACTGTTTGTTCAGGAAATGTTTGCATTGTGCCTGCAACCTGCCAGGTCTCTTTAGACCCCGGGTGGATATCCAAGAATACAAGAAGCCCGGCCCTGCTGGGCCTTGACACATGAAAGGAGTTCGGGGATATAAGTCATTGGTGCCCCCTGGCATTGTGTTCCCATGGTTTCCAGCCTAATTGGAGGGCCAGGTCTAGCTTCTGCACCTCCCCTGATCAGAGCAGGTGCCTGAGTGTCCACTGTCTCCTGGTCCCAGGTGCCACCTTTGCAGGATTGGGCGCTGACTCCAATATCCCCAATTGGTCTAATGTCCCCTGGCCCATTGAGGACCTCACAGCGGGGTCATGGGCCAAGGTCTTAAAGTTTTGTGTGGTTGGACAGGCACAGGTTGCCAGGCAGAGGGGGCCTGTGTCGGGCCACAAATGAGTCAATGGTGCAAATTAGAAAAAGGCACCCCATTCCGGGGCTCACTGCCCTGCGCTGCTTACAGAGTGGGTGATGTCTGGGCTCAGATTAGATTAAGTCTGCCCTTGGGTTGAGGCTGCCCCTGCCAGACACGTAGCTTAGTGAGCCCAAGTATCCTCTCCACCGCCTGGCACCTGCGGATTCAGCAGCCACGTCATTTGATAAAAATGCTGTCTGGAGTTGGAAGGCGGCAGCCCTCAGAAGCACTGTGCCGGTGTCCCAGGAGTCCACAAGGGTTTGCATCTGCGCACTATTGAGTGCCGGCCGACTGGAGCAGAAGCTCCCTCCTCTCACAGCCGCCCTCTGGTTCTCAGTGCAGCTCTGCCCCCTCATGGGCCCGCCTGGAGCGACAGGGTCCCTGCCTCGTCTCCGCTGCACCGGCCTCTCCGTCTTGGTGGCAGGAGCCCTGGTGGCTGCACAGTGGCTGCATGCCCGCAGGCAAGGCCAGCAGTGACGGCGATGCAGAGCCTTCTGCTCCCCCTATGTGACTAGCCAGTCTCTGAAACTCACGGGGGGCAGCTCTCCTTGCCCTGCAGGGTCACTTGCATTGGAAACAAGATTGGGTTTCTGTTTGTGTGTTTGGGCACGGTGGTGTAGCAAGCTATCCGTTGGGCTGCTAACTGCAAGGTCAGCGGTTCAAAACCACGAAGGAGGGCTCCTGGGGAGAAAAAAGAGGCCTCCTATTCCCATTCAGAAGCCCACAGACGCTATTCTACTCTGACACAGAGGGTCACCATGAGTCCGAGTCCACCCTCAATGGCAGTGAGGTTTTCGTTTTTGACTCACCACGCTGGGCTTCCGACGGCAAGGCCAGCGGTTCAAAACCACCAGCCACTCCACGGGAGAAAGAGGAGACTCAGTGCTCCCATAAGGCCACAAGAGGCCATTGCTTCGTTGGAAAACATTGCCAAGTAGCGACTCTCACAATGCATCAGGAGGGCAGCATGGCCTCTCGGGCAGAAGCAGATGTCCCTCCCTCTGTCCCCAGAAGCAAGGGCACAGGAAAAAAAGCCGTGGGTGAGGATGAGACGCCCAGCTGGTGACCGGGGGGTGGAGGTGGGGGCCGGAGGCATGTCCAACTCACCTTTCTCTTGTGGCCTGGCTCCTGGCCTCCAGTCTCTTCTTTGCACTGGGACATGGTCTTGTTCCAGGCTTGACCCCTTTCCAGGGGAGGGGCTTGGGGGGCCTACGGACAGGGTTCTTCTG
>PVJH01032987.1:0-22100 GCA_004026705.1 Nesogale talazaci | reverse complement strand
CATCAGACCCAATGTTTTTACCATCTCCTTTGATCTATCAAGTTGACCACTAGCTCCCGGCTCTGACACGCATCCCCTTTCATCCGCCTTCCTTTGTAACCACTCACTATAGACACAGACATGCATTGCAATTCTCTCTGATTGGTTTTCTTTTCTTTTGATGCTCATGTCATTATCATTACTACTTCCAGATTTTTTTTAACAGTGTTCTATTTCTTTTTCCTACCCAATCTGCATTTTTTGTTTAATTAATCACTTTATTAGAGGTTCTTTTAACAATCCCATATATCCTTGGTATCAACCATATTTGTACATATGTTGCCATCATCATTTTAAAGCATTTTCTTTTAGCCTTTTTATTATTAAATACTTCTATTGGGGGCTCTTACATCTATTATCACAATACATATATTCATCTATTGTGTCAAGCACCACTTGTACATACGCTGCCATCATCGCTTTCAAAGCATTTTCTCTCTAGTTGAGTTTTTGGTTATCAGGTTCTGTTTTTTTCCCCTCCCTCCCCTACCTTCCCATCCTCTGTCAACTATAAGTTATTATTTTCATATCTTACACTTCTCATTGTCTCCGTTCAATCATGTTCATCACCACGAGGTGGAGCTAGGCTGGTTATAAGTTAATCATTTCTATCAGTTCCCTCTTTCTCCTTCTCTCTAACTTCATTGTATCTCTACACCCTTTACTGTTCCTTGGGGGGGGGGCAGTTATCTGTCATTGATTCTGTGTTTCAAGAGCTCTTATCTGTACCAGTGTATATGCTGTGGTCTAACTGGATTAGACTGGGGTCTAATAGTAAGGTAGAACTGAGGTCATAATAGTGAGGATGGAAGCATCAAATAACTAGAGGATGTTGTATGTTTTGTTGGCACTATACAGTGCCCTGGCTGGCTCGTCTCTTCCTTGTGATGGTTTTGGGAGGAAATGTACAATTGTCTACAGATGGACTTTGGGTCTCCACTCTGACCCACCTTGTTCACATTGATATGATTGTTTGAGGTCATCTGATGCTTGATAGCTGATCTTGTCAGTACCATGTGCTTCTTCCATGTGGGCTTTGCTCTTTTCCAGCAAGATGGCTCCCTGTTTATCTACAAGCTTTTAAGATCCCAGAAGGTATATCTTGTAATAACCAGGCATCATCAGCTTTCTTCACCACAATGTCATATGCACCTGTTTTGTCTTCAGGAATCATGTGATTCTGTATTTTTTGTTTGTTTGTTTTGTGGGCATCACTGACCCCTGGTGGGAGTAGAGGCCCAGCCTTGCTCCTGAAGAGCTGCTGCTGGATTTGAACCGCCAATCCTGTGGGCCACAGTCCCGCACACAACCACTACACCACCAGGCCTCAGCCTGATTCTTAATTTTTATAGGAAAAACCTCACACTTATACATCCAGGGTATCTTTAAGCTTAATTCTCTTTGTGAAATTTGTTTTAACAAATCCTTAAACATCCCCCTGATTTCCCAAGGCTTGTCCCATGTGTATTCCCACAAATTTGAAGATTAATTGAAGGAAGAGGGAGTGGAAGAAGATGCTAGGTTAAAAGACAGACGCTCTAGACTATGGAAGAGCGAGCTGGCCAGGTTTGAGGGCTGTGAGAGGACAAACAGTCATGAGACTGATGTAAGGAAGGGAACTGAGGTTGCACCCTGGATCTGGATATCTGAGGCTGAGAACCGCACTCAGGATGGCCAGATGGTGGATGGGAGACTGCTTAGCTCTCCCAGATGAACCCACCCCAGGAGAAAAGACAAAGGCCCCTCTGCATATTCATTCTGCAAAGCAGGAGCCCCATCCTCTGAAACCAGGCCCCTTCTTCATCTCCCAGCATTTTTACCATACTTAAAGAAAACTCCCAAATCAGGTTTCGTACAAAAACTTTTATTCAGTTTGATGATTACAGAATAATATTCATTTTTAGGTCACATGTGTAGCATGCTTTGGGAATTGCAACCCAAAGCCTTTGCATTAATGATCCTTGCAAATATCCTCACATTGTCTCAAGGGTGCAATCAGGATTTACAGAGGGAATATAATTTAATGAAGATAAAGTTAAATTGTCAATAACTTAAATAAGATAAATACTATATTAGGCATCATATTTCATACTGATAAACAAAATTCATGATCTATAAATTATATTGATAGGATGTCAGAGAACTTAGGGAAAGGTGGAGGAAACGAAATTAATTCTAGTTTGTTTTTGGCCATGGTGGTTTCTTGAATTGTAGTTGGTTCTTGAGTTATCATCGTTTCCTAGGTAATGGCTGCTCCTTTGGTTGGGGTTGGTTCCTGAGCTGTGGTTTAAGGCTTTGATGTCTGAGTTTTCTTGTCAAGGTGGGCAGTGGCGTTCTTGACCCACTTCTGTTTGGGGTCAGCACAGACAGACTTCTGTCTGATCGTCTTGAAGCTGTGGAGAAAAGAAGGCAGAGTTAGTTACATGAAGTTTCTTTTGTGATTTCATCCTATGAGGGTCAGCCCATCCTATCTAAAGGACTTCTAAGTCATAGTTTCTCCAATGGATCTTCCAGGTACAACTCCTCCGACTGTAGGCTAAAGGAGTTGGGGTGGTCTGAACAAATTGCAAAGAAGGGAACCACCTCCCCTCTTTGGACTCAGTCTTTCCACCAGGAACCTGTGGGCATTGGGTTCAATTGTGTAAGATTCTTGACTCTAAGTTTGTGGGTATTGTCCCTTATTCCCGAGGAAGAACATTGGGCCAACTCACATCACAGCTTCTTTATTTGGGCAATTGCTGCTGCTGATCCGCTGATAGCTCACCAGTCTCTGCACGGGGACATTCTGCTCAGTAAATGAGTAGCAACAAGTGATCAGGGGATTCAGTGAATCTGGAAAGAAAACCACATTAAAAAAATAAGTTTAGAATGCTTTAGATATTCCCCCCTCTTCTTACTTAGATCCAGAAAGCTTAATTGAGAGAAGATTAAGAATAGTGCAGAGGTCATTATCATTGTTTGAGGCGATCTAGCCACAACCTTGGGTGTGTACGGCAGAATTGTGCTCCATACCATTTTCTAGATTGTGACATAGAGGACACAAGGTCTGGTCTTTCTGTTGAAGTCCCTCTGGATGTGTTCAAACTGCCAGTTTTTCATCTAGTTATTGAGTGTTCAGAAACGTGTCCCACGCAGGGACTCCAGAGTAGAGGCAGAATGGATTAAATTCCCCTACTCTGCATCTAGCCCAGGGCCACCACGTGATCCTCAGTACATGGACTCTGTCAAAATGGCTATACAACATTGAAAAGGATAGATGGAAGAGATAGGAGAGGTATTAAAACCTGATAACACACGGAATATTGATATGAGCTCTAAACAACCCCAAATATCAGGGCTGGGGAAAATGAGGCTAGGATTCCAGATTCTGCTCTCTTTTAGTTTCCAAAGGACCCTGTGTGCCTCACATGAATTCTAGTTAGACTGTATGATCAGTCTCCCTTCTTGATCTGCTGTGAGTTTCCCAATCCTGAAAAAACAGATGCTAGTGTGAGAGTCCTATCGTTCAATAGGCTGATGCAGAAGTGGTCTTACCTGGCTGAGCCAGCACCTGGGAGGTGAAGGTGGCTGCTGTGAGCAGGAAGCCAAGGAGAACGACAGAGACCTTCATGTTGGAGGGTGAGGAGGCGAGCGTCAGTCTCCAAGCTGGCAGCTTCAGGATTGTTCTCAGCCTCTCTGCTCCCCCGACTGCTCTGCTGGCTTTTTATTGAAAACCCAAAGACCAGAGCAAGGAAAAGAGGGTGTGACTTAGGGCAGTCTCTTCCTCAATCAATGATGGAGTGGTAAGGAAAATTTGCTGAGCAAGTTCAGCTCCTTGGGAGGTTTCAAGGAAGTAGGAGCAGGAAGCACAGAACACACTTTCCATCTTCTGTATTCACGCACAGAATGACCACAGACAGGGCTATTCTTAGGAATTCGACTTTCTTTAAAGCAAAAATTCTGCAAAAAAGAGAAGGAAGCACAATTCTGCAGAGAGAGAGAGAGAGAGAGAGAGAGAGAGAGAGAGAGAGAGAGAGAGAAGGGAACAAAAACTCTGAGGTCACAAGGTAGATGAAGGAATCGCAGGGTTTGTCCTCAGCCTGCCTTGAAGGCACTTTGTGCTGGGAAAGGACCTTGGGTGGGTTCCCAGCCAGCACCTGAAGACCAAGTGTTCTTTCAGACCCAAGAACTGTGGCACCCTGGATGGAGAGTTGAAGGACGTTGGACTAAAGAAGTAGAACCGAATCCTAAAAGTCATTGGGCTTTCTTGAAGTCAATTTGATGACTTCTCTATAATTGTGCTCAGAGCTCATGAAGATAGATGCCAAAATTCTCAAGAAAACATCAGGCGGTTGGATATAATAATGTATAAGCAGAATTATCCTCCAGGTATATAAGAAAGGTTTGATAGTCTCGTATCAATTAAGCTCATTTTGCAGGGATCAAAATATTCAGTGTGCACCTGGAGATAAATGGGCTTAAGATTCCAGAAAATGAATAATAGCTGTGGCCAGAAAAGGAAAGGTAAGGTTATTGTTTTCTGAGTGGAGCACATATAACTCCCCTAGCTCCATTCCTAGACCCTCCACATCCCTCCACTGTGCTCCTGAGGGCCTGCTACTCACTAAGCTGCAGGATGATGTTACGTTGGTTGGCACCCGTTCGCTGATTTTCTTTTCTCCTGACCTCCACTCTCATTTGAGATCTCACTCCTCCCTGGTGATCAGGACTGAGGACTGCTGAGGTGCCACCGAGACCAGGAGGCTGCAGGATCTGGCATGAGGGACAGTGTGGTTAGTAGCTGCCCTCAAGTTAGCTGTTGATTGAATTATCAAGGCATTTTTGTGGATGTCATTGGGGCTCAGATGATATCATGCTCTCTTAGGGCAGTGGTTCTCCACCTTCCTAATGTCACAACAGTTTAAAACAATTTCTCATGTTGTGATTCCTCGATCATGTAATTATTTTTGTTGCTACCATATAGCTGTCATTTTGCTACTGTTATGGATCAGGTGACCCTCAAAGGGGTTGTGATCCACAGGTTGAGACTTTAGGGAGACTTGGACTTAGTTAGGGTACCTGGACTGGCTTAGGCATGTGGAAGCAGGGCTTCTTCTCTTTTCCCCCAGTTCCAGCTGGTAGAAGTGAGTGTGTTCTAGGTAGCATGGCTATGAGGTCTGAGGAGGAACCTAGTTTTTCCTGGGCTCCATTTGCACGATGATCTCCATCTTATTGATGGGACTTCAGAGAAAACCTGACCACCTTACCAGGTGTAAATCAGAGCCTGTTCTGGGACAGGAATCCAAGTACCCTTCTTGCAGGCAGGTCTTATCCCAGAACCACATGCTGCCAAGTGTAGAGTCTAGACTACCATGCCACAGTGGCCACCATGCTATGACCACACCTAGGTCTGGAAGGTTGGTACTATGCAGAGTTCATTCAATGAAGGTTATTAGAGGAGCTACTTAGGGTCTCGGTGGATCAAAGACCTGGCAAAGATGGACACTAAAGGCAAAGGGATGTAGACCTCAGGTGAACATGTAGAAAAAGAACACCTCCACGTAAGTGACAACAAAGTCTCCTGCAACGGTGATGGGGCACAGTGATGGAGGAAGGGCATTTTTGGCCTCAGAGAAGTTGCCTTCTTAAAGTAGAAGTTCAAGGGGTTGATGGAAAGCTTTTCATATCTCATGTTTTCCTCCTCCTCTGACAATTTTTGACATTTCATCCTGCCAGCTCATGCTTCTCCAAAGGTCCCTCATTGATTTTAGTGTCATCTCTCACTTTCCCAGCCTGTTGGTAGCTTCTCATTGGGTCTTACTTCTCCAGGTGTGCATGTAGTTATTGGGTGACGTTTTCTGAAACTCTCCTCTGAGCATTGTGTTTTCCACCCCCATTGGACCAAATATTTTAACTTTTCCTTTTGATGGACTACATGGAGTTCCAACTCCCCTCTCTGCTAGTCAAAACATTTTTGGACTTCCTTTTTCCCAAGTCGACTTCAGCTATCCATTTCCTCCTTTTATAGCTACTTAGCTCAGTAGCTCTTCTCTCTCTTTATAAAATATTTAAACTTTATTTCTTCATTTATTTTGCTTTATTTGTTTCTCTCTATATTTTAACTTTTCAGACTTTTCTCGTGAAAAATAGCAGTGACAAAGAAAACTCTGTATACTTCTTTGATTTCAGATCCCATCTTATCAAATCAAAAACAGCATCCCATTAAATGCACCCTCCAATACGTGTGTGTATGTGTGTTTCTTTCTACCCTCCTTCCTTCCATCATTTCCTGTCTCTTCCTTCTCCCAGTCCCCAACCCTACCCTGGCCTGCTCAGTCTTTAAAGTCTTATCTTTTGTTGTGAAAATCTTTTAAGTTTTTCTTTACAATAATGGTATTGTGAATTTTTTTTGGAGGGGCATCACTGCCCTTTGGTGGGAGTGGGAGGTCCAGTCTTGTTCCTGGAGAGCAGCTGCTGGATTTGAACTGCCAAGCCAGTGGGCCGCAGTCCCGCACTCAACCACTACGCCTCCGGGGCTCAGCCATGATATTGTGAATATTTTGCAAAGCATAGGGTTCTCTAATTTTCCCATGGCTTATGGTGTTTAACAGACTCATCCCTTTCTGTTTGTTTTTCAAATGATGCATAAAGTTCCATTGATGAGTACACCAGCTCCTCTACAGTTGGGGTTTTTGATTGGTTCCATCTTTTTGCTGTTGTAGAATTTGCTACTATGCACATAGAGCTGCAGATGTCTGTTCCTCTTTTGTTCCTTATTTCCTTAAGATAAATGTCGAGTAGAGAGATCGCAAGGTCATTAAGACATTTATTACTTTCTGTTTATTTAAATATTTTCCTAAGAGAGTTGATGTGAGGTGGTATCTTATTGTTCTTTTAATTTGTAATTCTCTTATTGCTAATGAACTAGGACATTTCTTCATCTAGTTGTTGGCCCCCTGGATGTCATCCTTAGTAAATTGTCTATTTATGTCTTGTGCCCATTTGTTGATTGGACTCGTTGTAGGTTTCTTATTTGGGTGCTGTAGTTTCAGTAGATTTTTTTAATCCATCATTATCTGATTTATCAATGGTAAATATATTTTCCCAATCATTGAGTGCTTTTCTAACTCATTTAGTGTGCATGAATGCCATAATTTTAAAAAGGGATCAGGCCCTATTTTGTCTTTTATTATACGGGTATTTTCATTATGTTTGGTAGTATATTTATGCCCTATATTAGGGCCCTAAATTTGTTCCCACTTTTTCATTGACGGTCTTGGCTCTAAGATTTATAATTTGGTCTTTTATCCTTCTTGAATTTGTTTTGGTATATGATTTGAGGTATGGGCCCTGTTTCATTCTTTTGCAGTTGGAGATTCAATTTTTCCATTTATTGAAAAGGCTATGTCTAGCCTATAATGTATTCTTTATCAAATATCAAGTGTCTGTAGGCACTTGGTTTTTTTCTGGGTTTTCAATTTTAACTCATTGGCCTACATGTGTATAGTTGCACCAGTACTAAATGGCTTTGATTATCATGGTTATAAATTAGGTTTAAAAGTCTGGAAGTGAAAGACCTACATTATTATCATCATTATTATTAATGTTATGTTTATCTTAGGTTCTTTCCTCTCCATAGATTTTTTCTATTAGTTTTTCCCATTTGTTTGAAGAACTGTGTTGAAATTTGGATCACCATTACTTTATTTATTTATTTATTTATGGTAATATTGACATTTTCATTTTACTTAGTCTTCATATCCAAGAGCATGGGGCATTGTTCCATTTGTGTATGCCTCCTTTAGCTTCATGTAGAAGTATTTTTATAATTTTATTTGTATAAGTCTTCTTTAAATCAACATTCCATCATTTCAGGAGCAAGAACCAATGGTGCTGAAGGAAGACGTTCAAGTTTCACTGAAAGCATTAGTGAAAGACAAAGGTCCAGAAAATGATGGAAGACTGTTTCAAGAAGCTGATGAAGCCCTGGAAGCCCTACCTTGTTTATGCGAGGAAATTTGGCAGACAGTTACTTGGTCAACTGACTGAAAGTGATCCATAGTTGTGCTTATTCCAGAGAAAGGTGACCCAACAAAATCCTCAAACATTATAGAATGATATCATCAATATCACATTCAAGGAAAATTTTGCTGAAGATTGATCCACAGCCATTGCAGAAGTATTACAGGGAACTGCCAGAGGTGCAGGCCCAATTCAGAAGAGGTCATGGAAGAGGGGATTTCATTGTTGACCTCCAATCGATCTTGATGAAAGCATAGAATACCAGAATGATATTTATTTGTATTTTATTGATTATGCCCAGGCATTTGACTATATCATAACAAACTATGGATAGCCTTGAGAAGATTGAGAATTATAGAACATTACATCGTGCTCATGCAGAACTGATGCATGGATCAAAAAAAAAAAAACAGTTGTGTGATCAGACCAAGGAAATGCCACATATTTTAAAATCAGGAAAGGAGTACTTCTGGCTTATGTCCTTTTACCAAACTTATTCAGACTGTAGGCTGAGCAAATCATCCGAAAAGGTGGAGCATATGAAGAATTGGACATCAAGATTGGAGGAAGGCTTAATAATAGGCAAATGGCAACCTTGCTTGCTAAAAATTGAAGAGGACTTGGAGCACTTGCTGATGAAGATGAAGTTTTGCAGCCTTCAGTATGGAATATGGCTCAATGTCAATAAGACTGAAATTCTAATAATTGGTCCAATAGGTAACATTATGACAAATGGAGAAAAGATTGAAGTTGGCATGGATTTTGTCTTGCATGGATCCACAATCTATGTTAATTGATGCAGTGGTCAGAAGATCAAGTGACACATTGATTTGAGTAACTCTGATGTACAAGACTATTTTAAAGTACTGAGAAGCAAGATGTTACTTGGAGGACTAAGATTAATCTGGCCCATATCATGGTATTTTAAATTTCCTCATAGGCATGTGAAAGTTCGATATTCAATAAGAAAGACCAACAATAAAGCTATGCATCTGAATTATGGTACTGGCAAAGAATATTGAAATACTATGGACTGCTCATAGGACTGAAGGAGACAAGACTGGCGAGAGAGTTTATCTTACATACTCTGGACATGTTGTCAGGAGAGTTCAGGCCCTGAAGAAGGACATCATGCTTGGGAAAGTGGAAGGACAGCAAGAGAGGAAGGCCTTAAGGAGAATGAGTGACACAGTGGCTACAGTAATGAGATCAAGGAGGGCACACGTGTGGAGCCAGTGTTCCATTCTTTTCTGCACAAGGTCACAATGAGTCAAAGGCACCAAGCCACGGCAGCAACAAGCCTACTTCTCGGGTAAGATTTATTCCCAGATAGTTTATTGTTGGAGTAATGATTGTAAATAGTAATGTCTTTTTAATTTTATTTTTAGAGTCATCTTTTTTGTTTGTTTGTTTTTTGTTTTTTTTGGCTTTTGTGTTTTTGTTTTTGGGCATCAGTGCTCTCCGGTGGTGGGAGGAGGAGGCCCAGCCCCATTGCTGGAATTGAACCTCCGTCCCAGTGGGCCGCAGTCCCGCGCACAACCACTACGCCACCGGGGCTCAGCCCTAGAGTCATCTTTTTTAATATGGAAAATTTCAACTGATTTCAGTGTGTCGATCCTATAGCCTGATGATGTTGCCATTTTTTTCAATTAGTTCCAGCATTTTTTTCAGATGTTCGAAATAAACTTGTTTGTCACTAAAGACTCAAAGTACATTTCAGATTTACATTTCCTATTTTTTTTAGACACTCAGAACAATAATTAAGGACAAGTCATCTAGTTTTAATAATTGTTTAGTTGAATCTTTTGAGTTTTCTTTTTAAAAAAATCATTCTCTTTGGGACTCTTACAGCTCTTATGACATTCTATACACCAATTATATCAATAATATTTGTACATATGTCGCCTTCATTATTTTCCTAACATTTACTTTTCATTTGAGCTCTTGGTATTAGCTCCTCTTTTTCTCTGTCCATCCCCCCAGGCTTGTAGCCCCTTGATAAATTATAAATTATTATTGTTTTCAGATCTTACACAGACTGCTGTCCTTCATCCATGTTTCTGTTGTTTATCCCCCGGGTGGGTGGTTAGAGATTAAGCATTGTTTACTGTGGTCTGTTCCCCCTTTCTCCTCTCTCCCCGCCTCTCTCCCCTCTTCATATTGCTACTCCCAGTTCTGTTCCTGAGCAGTTTCTCTGACCTGCATTCTGTGTGTTGAGGGCTCTTACCTCTAGCAGTGTACATGCTCCAGTCTTGCCAGAACTGAAAGGCAGGACTGGGTTCATAATAGTGAGGGGCGGGGTGAGGAAACCTCAAAGAACCAGAAGAATATTGTGCTTTATAAGTACTATACTGACCCCTGGCTGACTCCTCCCTTTCTTGTGACCCTTTTGTGAGGGAATGTTCTATTGTTTATGGTGAGTTTTGAGTCTCAGCTTCGATCCCCCTCATTCTCAACAAAATGTTTTGCTTGTTTGTTTGCTTTGGGTCTTCTGGTGCCTGATACCTGATTCTGTGAACACTTCATGAACACCCTGGCTGGTATGCATATTCCATGTGGGCTTGTTTTTTCTCTGCTGATTTGGGTTTTCTGTAATCAGGATTGCCTCGTCTGTAAATAAGAGTTTTGCTTCTCCCGTGACAATGTAAATGACTCAATATCTTTTTGATGTATTATAGCACTGTCCGAGGCTTTCAGAACTATTTTAAATAAGAGTGATGACAAAGGGCAGCCCTCTTTGTTCCTGTTTGAAGGGGGAGGACATTTTAAAATTTTCTCCAGTAAGTGAGATGCTACCTGTTGGCTTTGAATATGACCTTCATTATGCTGAGGGTTTTGTTTTCTATTCCTTTTTATCAAGAATGGATGTTGAATTTTATCAAATGCCTTTTCTGTATCAACTGATATAATCGCATGATTCTTATCCCTAACTTTGCTGTTGTGGTGAATTGCATTGATTGCTTTTCTATTAAACCGCCATTGTCTATCTGGTTTGAAACCCACTTGATGGTAATTTCTGTTGATGCGTCATTGAATTATTGTGTATGGAAACTTGTTGAAAAAAATTGGCAACTATATCCATTAGAGATATTTGTCTAGTCTTCCTTTGTGAAATCATTCCATCATAGGCATAGGCCTATACCTCAGCTTCCTTCTGAATGGGTTTCTTTTTCTTTGCTGTCCATGTCATTGTTACTTATACCTCCAAATGTTTGTTTAAATGGTTCTCTTTCTTTTTCTTAATGATTCAGTACATTGGTAACAAAAAAGACTCACATCTATTTATCCAGGATAGCCTTAAGTTTCAATGTGTTCAATGCCCCTTCATCCTCCCTCTGATTTCTCAAGGCTTGTAGCATTTGCATTACTCTAGGATGCTTGATAGAAGCATTCGTTGAAGATTAATTAGGTGAAGTTCCAGGGACTGGAAGAAGGTAGATGGGTTAGAAGGCAGATGTAGGAGATCATAGGAGAGCTTGGGGGATGTGAGAAAAGGAACAAGGGAAGAACTACTGCTGAGCAGGTGGCTAAGGAAAACTTGGATTATTGGGATCTGGTTATCTTAGAACTCGCCAGCCCCTACACAGGAATCCTCCGGGGACTGCAGGTGTGAAGGCCAAATGGCGAGGGGGTCCTGTCTAGCTCTCTCATACACCCAGAGACATCTCTCCCAGGGAAAATGATGGTACCCACTCACATTCTCATCTTCCAAAGCAGGAATCCCATCCTTTGAAACCATGCTCTTCCCTCATCACAAACTTTTAATCCCAGGACAATATCTTAAAAGAAAACTCCAAAACTCAGGTTTCATATAAAAATATATATATTTAATTCTATGGTTTTAAAATACCCTTCAGTTCCATGTAACATATTTTATAATATCTTAGGAATTAAAACCAAAAATTCTTTGCACTATTGGTCCTGGCAAAGATCCTCTCAGTATGCCAGTGGTGGAATAGAGAGGTCAGAGGGAGAAAATCATTTTTTAAAGTTACAGTTAAAATATCAATAACTTAAATAAGATAAAATTACTTAGAGCATCATATTCCATGTCAATGCACAAAGTTCACATTGTATAACATAATAATAAAATAATTTCAGAAGATATAGGGAAAGGTAGAGGATGCTAAATTAGTCATTGTTTCTTGGATGTAGTAGCTTCTTGGGTTGTGGCCCTCTCTGAGGTTATAATCTTGTCTGTTGTGGCTGTGATGGTTTCTTTAGTTGTAGTCTAAGTCCTTGGTGTTTGGGCTTTCTTGTCAAAGGAGGCGATGGAATCCTTGACCCATTTCTGGTTAGGGTCAACACAGATCTCTTTGTCCAGTAGAGTCTTGAAGCTGTGGAAGAGAGAGGCCAGAGTTGGATAAAGTTATTTTGTGGTTTCATCCTCAGAGGGTCAACCCATCCTGCCCCAGGTTCCCATAGGAAGAGAAGGGGACACAGAACGGTTGCTTCCACGGTTGTTCTAGGTGAAGTCATTCTGAACACCTAGAAGGCCGCCACTTCCCCCCTCTTGGACGGCACTTCTATTGGGAACCTTTGAGCATTAGATTAGGTGGTATAAGACTCTTGACTCTATGACTCTATGTTTGTGGGGATTGCTCCCTTTTCCCTGGGGAAGAACATTGGACCAACTTACATCACAGCTTCTTTGGGACACTTGCTGTTGGTGATTCTTGTATAGCTCACCAGCCTCTGCACAGGGATCCTCCGGTGGCAAAATGAGTAGCAACAAGTGACTGGGGAATTAATTGCATCTGGAAATAGAACCACATAAAAGGGGATTTTAGAATGGGTGATACAGATACATATGTTTAATCCAGAACAGAGACAAGTAGTGAATTCGGGTAAAGCATAGGTCAGAGCAGAGGTAGGTCACCCTTCGACGGAATGATGTCTAGTCAACCCTGACTGACTCAAGTCAACCCCCTGAGCATGCTGAGTAGAAGTGAGTGCCCTGGGGGCTTCAAGACTGTGACATTTCCCAGGCAGGTTGGCAGGCTTTTCCTTTGAGGCACCTTTGGGTGAGTTCAACTACCATGTACCTCCTATGACTTCAGAGTTGTTGGGAGGGTCAAATGATGGAGGAAAATTAGCCTTAGGCTCAAGCTTTGGGGTCCCCTTCTAAGCAACCCAATATGGTATCCCATGAATTCTAGTTAGGCTCTGCCCATCAGAGGCTGTATGATCAATCTCCCTTCTTGATGTCCATTGAGTTTCCCTATCCTGAAAAAGCAGAGGTTAGAGCGAGACTCTCTGGGAAGTCTCTGTGCTCTCTGATAATCCAGCATAGGGTGATGCAGAAGTGGTCTTACCTGGCTGCGCAAGCACCTGGGAGGGGAAGGTGGCTGCTGTGAGCAGCAGGCAGAGGAGAGCCACGGCGACCTTCATGTTGGATGGCAAGGAGGAGAGCGTCAGTCTCAGAGTTGGCAGCTTCAGGGCTGTTCTCAGTCTCTCTGCTCCTCCAGCAGCTCTGCCCTCTGCCTGGCTTTTTATTGAAAGCCAAGTGGGTGGAACAGGGAAGTGAGGGTGTGGCTTAGTGCAGCCTCATGGTCAATGACGAAATGGAGAGGGAAATTTGTTGTGAAAGTTCAGCTCCCTGGGAGGTTTCAAGGAAGTAGGAGCAGAAATCACTGAGCACACTTTCCATCTTCTGTAAAGATCAAAAGGAGTGGAGAGGAAGGGTTTACTCACGCTCAGACTGACCACAGACAGGATCGCAGGGGACTATTCTTAGGGATTCAGCTTTCTCTAAAGTAAAATTTCTGCAAAAAAAAAAAAAAGAGAGAGAGAGAAGCAAGGACTCTGAAGTCACAAGGGAGATGACAGAATCCCAGGGTTTCTCTAGCCACTTGGGACTGAGAAGTGACCTTGGGTGGGCTCCCAAGAAGCATCTGATGACTATGTATTCTTTAGGATACCACGATGATAGCATCCTTAAGCTGAACTATGTTGTGTTCATTGCATCCCAGAACTCATTTAGCTGTAATCTTGCATGAAGTCACATAGGTTGTATACTAAGACAAAGGACATCTCCCTGTGATAACCTTATTGTGCTTGCTCTAGCTGTATGTTCTAAACCCTTGTCAAATAGCAAATCTGTAAATATCCCAGCCCTATCTACTAGGCATTGTTTAGGCCCAACTGAGATAAGGTGGCCGAGACACACTAGCGCTGTGCAGCCTGCTCATGGCCTTCCAGTAAGTTGAATAGAAATTAGGCAGTTGAGTCCCAGAATCCGTACTGTTCACCATCCTGACATATGCTCCTGGAATGAAGCTTGCACAACTTTCCCAGCTAGCTGTCCAGTCATATAGTTGGATGTTCTCTCTCTCTCTCTCTCTCTCTCTCTCTCTCTCTCTCTCTATCATCCTTCAAATCAAAAGACCCTTCAAGGGATGTCTGGGAACATTCCTGGGGGCTAAATCACCATCAGACTGGAACCTGTGGTTAACACATCAGGCACCAGTGGGCAAGAAGTGTGCCTCTTGCCATGGTGCCTGTTCCTCTAACTTCCTTCTCAATCCCTCAGGAGACTGAGTGACTGAGCACCCCATTGTTTGAGGGAATTGATAAATGAACATAAGCACACATGGACGTGGAATGTCTGGCTTCATTATGTGGTCTGCCCCAGATTTCTTCTCATACCACAGAATCATAGTCATAAGAACTAGAAGACCTTATAATCCATTTCAAGCAACTTTTCTGGGGTGTTAGTGGCTGAGCCTAGAATTCACTTCTCCTGACTCCCAGCTCAGGGAATCTTCTAGCACATCTCACTGCTTCCCCCAAAGTATTATATATTCTTAACTCCTCTATCTGTGACTAGTTTCCCACTTGAGGGTGAGCCGTGCTTGTTATACAAATGAAATGGAATGAGTGTACGGGGGAGTTTTTTTAAACAATCATTTTTTTTTAGAGGCTTGCAACTCTTGTTACATACCATACATCAATTGTATCTGACATATTTGTACATAGATTCCATCATTTTCTAGACATTTACTTTCCATTGAGCCCTTGCGATCAGCTCCTGTCTCTCCCGCACCCCCCCCCCAATTCTCATGGCCCCCTGATTGCTTTCAAATCTCACTCTGATTCCCTTTCCCTTCCCCTTTGGTTTCTGTTGTTCTTCCCCCTGACTGGGTGTGTGTGGTTATGTGCCATTCATTGAGATCAGTGCCCCCTTTCTTACCTCCCCACCTCCCCCTTTCCCCCTACCCTTTTGGTATCTCAATACCTATTCCTGATCCTGTGTTCCATGTGTTGTGAGTTTTATCTCTTGCCTATACCTGTGTACATGCTCCCATCTATTCTAGATTGGGAGGTGGCACTGAGGTTATGAGAAAGGTTCCAGGGAACACAGGTATATTAGGTAACCCATTAGTACTCTGCTGTATCCTGACTGACCCAGCCCCTCCCTGTGACCTTTCTGTGGGGGATGTTCCATTGTCAATAGATGGGCTTTGGCTCTCCGAGCTCCAAACCCCCTCCATTCTCACCAATGCAATCTTGTTTGTTTACTGCTTGTTGTGAATCTTCTGATGCCCATTGCCTGGTCTCGATGACACCTCATGACTGCACCAGCTGATGTGCTTCTTCCATGTGGGTGTGTTGCTTCAATGTTGCATGGTCACCTGTTAAACTTCAAGTCACGATACACCAGACACCATATCTTTTAATAGCAGGACACCATCCTCTTTCTTTACCATATCTACTTATGTACACATTTTGTCTTCAATGACCATAGGGTGGTGTGGTAGGGGGTAGGGTGGGGAGCATCACAGAATGCCAATTTGTTAGAACAAAGTGTTCTTGTATTGAGTGAAGGCATGAACTGAGGTCCAAGGCCCAGCTCCAGCTCCAGTGTAGTGCTTTGTAAATATATGTACCTAGGCCAATATCACAGTTGTTCTGGATTAATATACTTGCAAAGTGCACATCTCTGTTAGTCTCCCTATCTTCCACCTCTTAATGCTTCTTCTCCACTAGCTTGGTGTTGCGCTAATACTCATAGGATCTCTAACCTCCCCTAGATGCTGGTTCCGCTTCCCTAGCTGTTCCTCTGTCCATGACACCATCCACTCACCACACCCTTCTGTACCAGGACATAGATGGGCTGACTAATTATATGGATTGGACCATGGGAGGGAAGCCTGGGGAGAAGGCAATGGGGCCAATGACTCCAGGAAAGTGTAGGGTGAGTTTTAAGTGCATCTCTTGTGAGATAGAAAGGAGATGAGGCCAGCCAGGGAGCAAGACAAACAGAGAGGAAGGAATATGCTTGTGGATGCCAAGACAGGCAGAGCTCTGCCAGGAACCAGCATGCAGAGGCAGAAGAGACAAGGACCTTTTTCTATACCACTCACAGAGAAGAAACCATGACCTGGGGCCAAGGCTCTAGATTCAGACATTCAGCTCCTCACATGTGAGACGACACATCTCTGTTTGTTAAAGCCACCTGCTTGTGGCATTTCTGTACAACAGTGCTTGAAGCCAAGATGTTTACAAAAACCCAGACTCATTGCCATCCAGCCGATTGCAACTCATAGCTCTATGACCCTACAGTTTGTTCATGGCATCTGCAGTAATTGCTTGAATTTTCTCCAACTCAACAGTTCCTAGACATTTAAACTGCTCTCCATTCTCATCACTGATTCCTGGAATCCTTGAATCACAGGACTGTCGAACAGCTTGGGCACAAACTCCTCGTGTGATCAAGCCAAACTGTATTTCAGGGAAGAAGATACACTGGCTTCTGAGGCAATGACAAACTTCCCAGCTTTCCTGAGTGTTGGACCCCATGACTCTACTTCAGGGAGAGCACATCCTCTTTGGAAAGTGACCGTCTCATGGACAGACCTTGAACTATTTACAGGTTCTTATATTGTTATTATTTTTCACACACACATAGGACATTGCATTTTGTTGTTGTTGTTATCATTGTTTTATTTTCTTTGGTTGTTTCATCTTAGGATGCCTTTTTGGGGTACATCTTGTTTTCTCTGCAGGTCTATCTAGAAAGATAGGCTGGGTGAACAGTCTGGAGGGACCGATGGATCCGGGGGGGGGGGGGGGGGGGGCATACCATGGGGAGGAAGGGGAAAAGGAAGTGGTGTTGACCGTCCCAGGGATAAGGGAACAAGAAGTGATTCAAAATCAGTGACAAGGTGGATGTGAGAGGTCCTCCGGTAGGGATGGATTAAATGTAATGTAACAGAGAGAAAATACTGAAACCCAAATGAGGGCTGAGCATGATAGTGGGACAAGAGGAAAGTAAAAGGACATAGAGGAAAGAACTGGGGTGGTGGTGGTAAAGGGCATTTATAGAGGTCTAAATACAGGCATTTACATAGGTGAATATATTTATATATGATGATAGGGAAATAGATGAATGTGCATATACAGCAGCTGGGCATTGTACTCAAGTACTCAAGTACTTTCTCAGTGGAAGAACATTTTGTTCTATTAAATAGGCATTCCATGATGCTCTCACCTTTCCAACATGATCACTGAAGACAAATGTGTGCATAAGTAAATGTGATGAAGAAAGCTAATGATGTCTGGCTATCAAAAGATATAGCATCTGGGGTCTTAAAGGTTTGAAAGTAAGCAAGCAACCATCTAGCCCAGAAACAATAGAGCCCACATGGAAGCACACCAGCCTGTGTGACCACAAGGTGTCCAAGGTATCCGGTATCCGTCATCAAAGAACTAAAAATCATATCTTTATAAGTGAGGGAGAGTACAGGTTGTGGGTCCAAAGTTCATCAATAGGTGAAGTGACATCCCCTTACAGGGGCTGCCAGGACGAGGTGATCTGGTCAAGGTACAATGCAGTAACAATGAAATATGCAACTTTCCTCTAGTTCTCAAATGTTTCCTCCTACACATTATCGTGATCCCAATTCTACCTGACAAATCCAACTAGAACAAGGGATGTACCCTAGAGCCAGAAACATGGGGAATTTAGGATAGATGATCCCTTCCGAATCAGTGGTGGGAGTGGTGATACCTGGAGGGTGGAGGGAGGGAGGAATAGAAAGGTGGGAATCAATTTCAGGGATCTACATATAACCTCCTCTCTGGAGTATGGACAACAGAGAAGTGAGTGAAGGGACACATCAGACAGGGTACGAGGTGAAAAAGTAATAACAATTTGTAAATTATTAAGGGTTCATGGGGGTAGGAGGAGTAGGGAGGGAGGGGAAATATGGAGGGCTGGTACTGGGGGCCTAAGTGGAGGGAGGATTTTTTGAGAGTGATGGTGGCAACAAGTGTGCAAATGTGGCCTTCATACAATTGATGTTTGTATTCATTGTGATGGGAGTTGTATGAGCTCCCAATAAAATGACTTATAAAAAAAGTAGGAGGGGGAAAGAGGAGCTTATACCAAGGTTCAAGTAGAAAACATTTGGAAATGAAGATGGCATCACGTGTGCAAATGTGCTTGATACAAATGATGTATGGAATGCTATAAGAGCTGTAAGAGCTCCCAATAGCATAATTTTTAAAAAAGTGACCATCTCTACATGTGTCAGTCAGTGAGCATGTCAGAGATGAGAAAGTGCAACTCAGGAGAAAGTCCTCTGTGAAAGAGGACCGTCTCCCCTTTCCACTTTTCCTGGCCAAGCAGAGTGGCTCTCTGAGCTAGGGGGTCAGGCCCAGTGTGAGAGAAAAGAGAGGAAATTCCCACTCTGAGGCAGTCTTGGAAGTTCCAAGATTGTGTGGAGGAGAATGCATTTGGCAGGAGCCTGCATTCCAGCTGCTGCTCTGGAGCCAGGGAGCCTCATGTGGTTTTAGCACAATGTCTGTAGGGAGTGCCTCCTGGGGGTGCAGAAGGGAAAGTCCTGGGATGGGGGTGGTGCAAGGAGAGGTCAGGATTAGGGTGCTTCCTAGAGACCCCCCTCCCGTTGCTCTTGGCCCCCACCTGATCAACCCACAGATGAGGAATGGAACAGTTCCTCCAGATGAATAATCCTTTCTTCCTTCCCTCCAGGGAGCTGACCCCAGCACCAGGGTCCTCCACGCGCACGTTTGTCATCATCCCTGACTCCTACTCAGTGGGTCAGGGAAAAAGGAAGTGAAAGTGAACTTTCTAGAAAGATCAGAAGCCAGGACCTAGCTTCTTCCTTCAGCTTACTGCTGCATTTCTAGCCCTCGGGGGTCCCTGCAGTCTCTTGTTTCCTCTTCTTCACTGACTAGCAGAGTCCCTCTATCTCCACCACCACACCTCCCCGCCCCCCCCTCCCACCCCCAGTCAGAGGCTGATGGGACCATTATGATCACTTGAGTGTTGACTGTTGGATTTTCACAAGTAGGTCGCTGGGTCTTTCTTCCTAGTCCACCTCTGTCCAGAAGCTTCCTTCCCTGATACCTTTCCAGTATCTTAATAACATTGCAGCCTCCAGTGATAAACAGATGGTGGCTGTGCTTGACGTGCAGTGGCTGGGAATCAAACCCAGATCTCTTACACGGAATGCAAGAATTGTACCACTGAATCACTAGTGCTGCCCACAGATGCATGACAACCGCCTTCAAAAGGGCTCAGGATGGAAAAATGCTGGTCAGGTGACGGGGACAAGAAGCAAATCATTGTGCCTCCTTGGACATCTTTTCTTTCTTCCTCTCTTTCTCTCTCCTTCTTTCTCTCTTCCTTTCTTTCTTTCCTTATCAATTCATTGGGGGCTCATATAGCTCTTATCACGATCCATACATATCCATCCATTGCGTCAAGCACATTTGTACATATGTTATCACCATCATTCTCAAAACCTTTTCTTTCTATTTAAGCCCTTGGTATCAACTCCTCATTGTTTTCTTCCCGTCCCCACCCTCCCTCCCTCATAAACCCTTGACAATTCATATATTTTTTCATGTCTTACACTGACTGATGTCTCTTTCACCCACTTTTGTGTTGTTCATTCCCCTGGGGAGGGCATTATATGTAGATCATTGTGATTAGTTCCCCCTTTCTGCTGTCAGCCTCCCCTTTCCCTCCTGGTATTGCTACTCTCATTATTAGTCTTGAGGGGTTTATCTGTCCCGGAGTTCCTATGTTTCCAGATCTTATCTGTATTTGTGTATATGCTCAGGTCTAGCCAGACTTGGGGTAGAATTGGGGTCATGGGTGGGGAAGCATGAAAGAACTAGAGGAAAGTTGTATGCTTCATCGGTGCTGTGCTGCACCCTGACTGGCTTCTTTGTGACCGTTCTGTAAGAGGATGTCCAGTTGTCTACAGATGGGCTTTGGGTCTCCACTCTGCATTCCCTCTCATTCACACTGATATGATTTCTTGTTCTGGGTCTTTTATGCCTGATACCTGATCCCATAGACATCCTATAACCACAGAGGCTGGTGTGCTTCTTCCAGTGGCCTTAGCTGCTTCTCAGCTAGATGGCTGCTGGTTTATCTTCAAACCCTTAAGACCCCAGACACTAATATTTTTTGATAGCCGGGTACCATCAGCTTTCTTCACCACATTTGCTTATGCACCCATTTTGTCTTCAGCAATCATGTCGAAGAGGTGAGCATCATGGAATGCCAGGTTACTAGAACCAAGTGTTCTTGTGTTGAGGGAGTACTTTAGTAGAGGACCAATGCTCCTGTGTTATCTTATTATTTAACCTATAAATATATTTGCATATATCTATCCCCCTATTGTTATATATAAATATATCTATCTGTGTACATTCCTGTATTTAGACCTCTATAAAGGTCCTTTTCCTCCTAGTTCTTCCCTCTATTTCCTTTAACTTTCCTCTTGTCCCACTATCACAGTCAAGCTTCATTCGGGTTTCAATAATTCCTCTCAGTTACATTGCCCTTAACCAAGTCCTACCAGGCCTCTACACCCTCCTCACCATTGTTCCCTTGTCCCTGGGTTGGTTGACACACCTCTTCCTTTCCCCTGTTTCCCCCTCTCCTATGTTCTCCCTGAACCATCGATCCTATTGTTTTGTTTCTAGAGTGGGCCTTTGTGACACACGCATTTCCATCCCACTAGCCAAGGAATCTTGCCTCATATGACAAGTTGCATACCTGCCTTCCAGCTTGCAACAAGTCTTGGAAGCATAGTGGGTTGGGTGCTCAGCTGGTTACCATGAGTGAGGACAGCCCTTTGCATCCACCAGCTGCTTCACAGAAGCAAAACGAGGCAGGCTGCTGTTGTCAAGCTTTACATCCTCAGAAACCTCAGGGGACCATTCTCTTCTGACCTGTAGGGTTGCTATGAGCTGGGATCTTTCCTCATAGCAGTCACAGAGAGAAAGTCTTCCTGTGGAGTCGTTGCTCTAGGTGCAGATATCTCAGTCACCTTATCTCCTTTTGGTTAATTAAACCTGCCAGAAAGGAAGTTGTAGGTCCCGCCCACGGCTTGCTGACTCACAGTTCATGTATAAACCTGTCTGTATTCTTTCCTTTGTGTATATGTAGAAAACGAACAGACAATTTGCTCTTGGAAGAAGTACAGGTAGCATGCTCCTGAGAAGCCAGAGTGGAGAGACTGTCTCCTGTCCTTGGGAAAGGTTATCAGAAGGAACCAATCCTTGATCAAGTAGAGGCAGCAGAAAAGAGAAAGGTCCTTGGCAAGATGAACTGACATAGTGGCTGCCACCATAGTTTCAAACATACCAATTGCTAGGGTGGCGCAGGCTGGGCAAGGCTGCCTTCTGTTGGGCTTGGGGTCAATAAGAGTCAGAGCCAACGCTCTGGTACCTTTGACAGCAACATTCTGTGATGTGAAGCAGCATTGGTCTAAGCTCCTGTCGAGGGAACTCCATCTCCCGGTGTAGATGATTGTTCGGCTGTGTTTGGAGAGCCCGAGGTTAGAGTGCCTAGTGTACTTTGGCTGAACGGATGAGTATTTGTTGAGCCAAGAAAGGGATAGGTGGGAAATATTAACCTGGAGCATGGATGACTTGGTGAGTGTCTCTCACAAGGGAGGGGTGAGCTCCTCCCTCCTTGGTGATTTGATAGGAGGAAGAAGCCCTGGTGGCACAGTAGTTAAGTGCTCACCTGAGGAGCATTAGTAGGATGAGGGCACAGGCAGAAAAGAGGAAGG
>PVJH01032986.1:0-21877 GCA_004026705.1 Nesogale talazaci | reverse complement strand
CTTGCAGGCGGAAGGCGCGCACCCCAACCCTCGGGCCTGCATCGCGGGGTTCTCGGGGCGCGCCGCGCACAGACGTTGGCGGGGAGTTAGCGGCTGTTGGGCCGCCCCTTCGGAAACCGGTGGTCGCGGGGGGCCGCGGCCTCCCTCCAGGCCAGGCTCCAAGGAAGCCGCGGGAGGAGCCGCCGGCCCAGGAGGGGGGTGGGGGGTGCGCACAGGGTCGCCATGGCAACTTGGTAGGTCGCACGCTGCTGCGGTTGGCATGGAGGCGCCGCGCGGGGCCTGGGCCGCTACCCATTGGCCACCCCAACAGACGTGGCTGAGCGCTCAGTGCTGCCACCGGGCTGGACACAGGGCGCGGGGCGCACGCTGCCTGGCCCAGCGTTTGGCAGCGGAGCAAGGCTAACGCCCAAACGCAGGTTTGGGGGCGCTCTGTGCTGAGGGGTTGGGTAGCACCCCAAGCCTCACCCGGGAGAAAGCCACCCCTGCCCGCTGTCAGTGGGGGGAATCTCTTACCTGGGGGGGGCATGGGAGCAGGGACTGACTGGGGGCACATAGGGCTGCACCCCATCTCTGGGGCCTGGCACCCCAGCTGGAAGGGGTGCCACTGTCTGCCCGATCTGCAGAGCAAGCCACATGGAGACCCCTGCACCACAGCCCCCTGCGTCAGGCAGGGCAAGCAGAGTGTGCCTGGCCACAGGATGCCTGGGAAGTCCCGGGCCTGGGCAGAGGGCCAGACTGAGCCCATCTGTACCCCACCCCAGCAGCTGGTGCAGAAGAGGCCATGCGGCGCAGCAGTGCCAAGAGCGACGTGGTCCTGGCGCCTCTGGGCGGGGCCCAAGAGGCCTGTCCGATGGTCAGCAGGGTGCAGCTGGGCCCGGAGCCCCCACAGAGAACCGTGCTGGGGGTGCTCACAGAGAATGGGCAGTTCCAGCGGGCCTGCAGCCAGGTGATCAGGGCCCTGGGAGCCTCTAATGTGTGTGTGGGGGGTGTCTCTGCCAGTACTGCACCCACAAACAGCCCAGCTGTTCCCCCAGGGCCATCTCAGGGATACACAGAATCATCTTGGTCACTTTGCCATGATATGGAGGGTATGGGGCTAGAAGGGGTCTCCATGAGCCCACCTGCAGACCACCGCCCAGCCCCAGCCCCACCTCTAGTTGGTGTGGTTAAACTCTGAGGCAGGTCACCAACCGTGGGTGCTCTGCACATGCAAACCTCCTCACCCTCGTCGGGATCGCGGTGTGTGTCTGCGTTGAAGACAGAGTGTCTGTGTGTCCGCAGGTGTGTCTGTAAGGGCTCCTCCACAGAGGGAAGTGTGGCCTGTTAGGTCCTCACAGACGTGTGATGGTGGCTAAACAGTACCGGTTTACGTATTAAGGACAGACTGAGGGATGGAGCCTGCTCCTTCCTAATCCAGGAACTACCTGCACGTGTAAACTCAGTGAGGTCCTGGCTAGAACCCTGCTGGTACAGTGGGTTATAATCTCAAGGCCTACAGTTCAAAACCTCCAGCTGCTCCTCGGGAGGAAAATGAGTTAGAGTCTCGGAACCTCACATACCCTGTCCTGTGGAGTCTCTAGAAACCTGGTTCAACTCGGCAGCGGGTTTGCGTTTGAAGGGTATTAGGCTAGAGAGGGGAGCTCTGATGGCATTGTGATTAAGCCATCCCCTAACAGAAAGGTTGGTGGTTCTAACCCTGCCAGCCGCTCTCGGGAGAAAGATGCCCTGTGGGCCTCTCTGACTCAATGGGCCCGGGGGACATGAGTTTGCCTGAAGTTATAGGGTCCTTAAGGGTCACAGCTGACACACTGGCTTCAAGGCCCAGACTGCCTATTGCTGTCCTTGGGGTTGTGGAGTGTGTCACAGTGTGGGCCCTGTGTTAGGGGACTCCCGCGGGGCTTGACAGGCACAGGGGCCGTGCCTTTCTTAAGCAGAGCCTCTGCATGGCGTGGACCGCCACCTTCCAGCAGCTGCTGCTACATGCCTTCCACCACATCAGGGGAGGGGTGGCCGCGGCCACCGTGTTAAGTGCCATCAAATCGGCTCCAACCCACAGCCACCTCGCACAACAGAAGGAAACGCCACCTGGTCCCGGTCCTCTCCCTGAGCCCATCGCTCCATCTCCCGGAGGGCCTTCCTCTCCTTCGGAGTCCCTCCCCTCGACCAGGCACCAGGTCCTTCTCCAGGGACTGGTCTCCCGATGACTTGTCCGACGTACGTGAGGCGAAGTTCCGACATCCCTCCTCCAAGGAGCGCTCTGGCCAGGCTTTTCCCAGTGCAGTTCAGTGTGTGCTTTCAATCATCTTCTTCAGGACCACAATCCAAGTGCATCAATTCTTCTCACGCTTTCTTTATGCAATGGCCAACTGTCACATCCATAGAAAGCAAGTGAAAATACTACGACTAAAACAAAAATGACTATGGCTCAGGAAAGGGGCACCTTCCTGCTCCACGCTCCCTCTTCTGAAGCAGAGGTGCCTGATGCGATGTGTCCTTTGATCAGTTGACTCTGCTTCCATGAGCATTGATTGTGGACCCAAGCAAGGCAGACTCTTTGACAACTTCATTGTTTTCTGTTCATCATGCCAGTTACCTACTGGTCCAGTTGTGAGGATTTGGGTCTTCTTATGTCGAGTTTGAATCCAGACTGACGACTGCAATCCTTGACCATCACCAGCAAGTACGCAAGGGCACAGGGCGATGTGCACCTGAACCGCCCCAGGTGGCCTGTCAGATTTATCTGGAGAATGGAACAATTGGGCCCGAGTGAGGTCTCTCTCTACCCCCACCCCCGGGCCTCGGGGACATGGCTCAGCTGGAGGGTGGGAGCGAGGTTTCCAAACAAAATCCTCACAGGACAGCCCCTGGGACCTTTGATCAGTGATTCTCAACCTTCCTAAAGCTGTGACCCTTGAATACAGTTCCTTGTGTTGTGGTGACCACCCAACCATACAATTTTTCTTGTTGCTATTTTTGTAACTGCTATGTGTCGGGTGACCCCTGTGAAAGGGTCGTTCGACCCACAGGTTAGGAACTGCTGCCCTTGAAGAATCAGAAGAACTGCTCAACACAGCTTTCCGTTTCTTTTTTCTCACCAGCGCACTTTTTAACTTTCTTAAAACTTCTGGGGAGTACGTTCTCCTGCCCATCCTGATTCTATTGGGGAAAATCTATCAAGATGCCCCTTTGGGGATCCCCAGAAAACAGCCACCCCAGTCTTCTGAGCTAGCCTGGCTGCCTGGACTAGAGCTGGCCCAGCCCAGCTCCTCAGAGGCCTTGGCCTTGACTGAACTTTTCCTAGAGGGCGCCCTGCGGAGGCGAAGACAAGTGTGTGAGTGAGGGAGCGTGTCTGCGGCACATGCACGCGCGCACACACAGACACATACATACACGCAGGTGCACACATGTGCGCACACACACACACACACACACACACACACACACACACCTGTGGCGTGGAGCCCCGCGGCAATGCTCTGCGACGCTCCCTCGTGTGCTGGTCCCCCACAAGCCTGTGCTCACTCTGAGTGGTGCCTTGGAGTCTACCTCCGTGGCCACCGTCTTAGGGGAGCAGATGGCCAGTCTTCTCCCTCGGCTCGGGGCTGCTGGCTGTGACCCACAACCGTTCATTAGCAGTGCAGTCCTTGCTGCTTTCCCTCCCCGCCCCTCCCCCCCAGACACACACACATGCACCTCCCTGAACACAGGGGTCGCTTCTGTTGAGGGTTCATTTCCTCATCCCCCCATCCCTGCCTGCTGGCTTGGGCTCACCAGGCAGCGTGGATCCAGAGGGGCCCTTCACCCTAAACTCTCCGTGTTCTAGGGGATCGCAGCCATCAGGTATTTCTCAGGCCCAGAAAATGTCTTTCCTGCGGCCAGCAAGAAGCCCCCTGACCTGGCCCTCCACGTGCCTCCCAAGCACGGGTTTGACATCTGCATGGACGACCCTGACCTGGGGGACGCCGGGCGCCGTGCCGGGTGCCCGGAGGTGGCCTTCGAGGAGGTGTACCAGGTGGACCCTGGCTCGCACAGGGCAGACCTCCATTTCCTGTTGGACTTCAGCACAGGTAGGGCTCACCTGGAGGAGGGGTGGAACCAGCAGAAGGTGGCCGGCTGGCCAGCAGGGACTGCAGCTAAGGGACCTCTCTGCCTGCTGGGTTCCGCAGTGTCTCCAATGCTGGTTGAGTCCTGCGGCCACTCGCAGCCCGAAGACCCCATGCCTGAGCTGGGCTCCGACGTGATCAACGTGACGGAGTATTCTGAGGAAATACACCAGTACCTGCGCGAGGCCGAAGTGAGTGTCTCAACCAGCTCCGTACCAGCAGGAACCCTGGTGGTGCTGCGGGTGAGGTGCTGGGCCACCAACCCATGGTAGAAAGACAGGGCTGTCTGCTCCAGTAAAAACTCACAGCTTCGGACACCCCCAGAGCCATTCTAGCCCATGCCGGCAGAGGGCTAAGTGCCTCATGTGTCACTTCATGGTGCCAAAAGTTGAATCTGTCCTGCTGTGGGCGTGACAGCCTATCCTCACTTGGGACACCCTGGAGACAGAACAGGGCTGCCCAGGGGCTGCCCAGGCAGGGGTCTTTACAGATGGGGGAGGCCCCACCTTGCTCCCAGAGCTTTGGGGCTGGCACTCCAGCACTTGACTGCTGGGCCACCAGAGCCCCCCACAGAATCCCATCCACCGTGGCTGGCTGGCTTTCCAGTGAGTGACACAGAGGCCTGAAGAGGTGTCGGTGGGATCCTTGAGCAGGTCACGGGGCTGCCACATGGAAGCTTCTGTGCCAAGCTGGAGCTTACCTGGATGGCCCTGCCCTCACCTGTTCGTCCCCAAACCCCGTTATTGATGGTCAGCTGCCAGTCCCCTCTCCCCCACATCTTTGTAGAGGGGACTGGTACCCATTCGGATTCCTCATGTGCCTCACTTGCAAAAGCTGTAGAAGCCCACTACCAGCACCCTCTGTCCACAGTTGAGACACCGGCCCAAGGCACACTACCTGCAGAAGCAGCCGGACATCACGGCGGGCATGCGTGCCATCCTGGTGGACTGGTTGGTGGAGGTGGCCGAGGAGTACAAGCTGCGTGCCGAGACGCTCTACCTGGCCGTCAACTTCCTGGACCGCTTCCTCTCCTGCATGTCTGTGCTGCGAGGCAAGCTGCAGCTGGTGGGCACAGCTGCCATCCTGCTGGCCTCGTGAGTGCCCCCCTGGCCCGGCCCGCTGGACGGGGTTGCTGCTGGCTGCAAGGTGGGCGGTTCTGATCCACCGGAGGGTCCAGGGGAGAAGGATGAGGCTGTCTGCTCCCCTCGGGATCCACAGCTGCAGAATGCCCATCGACTCGAGGGTTGGGTCGGTCACTCAGCCCCTGTTCAGCCTGTGACACTGCTCCTATTGCATCATGGCAGGAAGTGCAAGGTCAGCCCACTGTGACTGGGAGGGACAGAGTAGGACGATCAGAGCGTCCCCTAGACGGTCATCCTCATGGGGAAGATGGCGCAGCTTTGCCCCTCAGAGCCAAGGGCCAGTTGGAACCGGCCACTCTCTGGCTGGCAAAATCCACCACCACTGCCCACCAGGGCTCCTTAAGGACAATACGATGCCCTTCTAATACTTAAGGAACCCAGTCACATAGTGGGTCACGTGGGGCTATGCACTCCCAGGTCAGCAGTTCAAACCCACCAGCCGCCGCTCTGGAGAAAACCAAGGCCATCTGCTCCCATAGAGTTACAGTCTTGAAGAGGCACAGTGGCGGCCGGAGCTAACTCAGGAACAGTGGTGGTCACCCTCCTGTTCTTGACCTGTCGCAGCTCCTCAGACACACACAGCCCCTCGCCACCTCCCAGTGGCCATGCAGTGGCCATCCTGGCTGTCACTGGCCATTGAGAATCCCAGGATGCACGCGGGTGGGGGTGACCGGCAGCTGCTTTCAGCCAACAGGTAGTGGGAGGCTCCTGTCCAAACTGCCTACAGCACTGGCCCGCACTGGCCCCTCCCCACCCCCCCACAGGAAGTACGAGGAGATTTACCCCCCTGAGGTGGACGAGCTTGTCTACATCACCGACGACACATACAGCAAGCGGCAGCTCCTGCGCATGGAGCACCTGCTCCTGAAGGTGCTGGCCTTTGACCTGACCGTCCCTACCACCAACCAGTTCCTCCTGCAGTACCTGCACAGGCAGGGGGTCTGCATGCGCACACAGAACCTGGCCAAGGTAGGCAGCCCACCTGCCCCACCAGCACCCCTGCCCGGCTCATAGGGTGTCTGTCGCTGGACTGGAGGCCAAACTGGCACTGGGTCACCCAGCAGTGAGCCACAGTCAGACGCTGAGCCCAGCTACAGCATCCAACACGCCTCCAGTGGTTCCGACTCCTTGAGGCCCTCCAGGGCAGAACAGAGCTGCCCGGTGGGTTCCCAGGTGGGAAACTTTTAGTGGGCTTGAACCACAAGTAACCCACGACACCAGCTGGGCTCCCCGCAGATCAGACTCATCTAGCCTGGGTCTCCCCTCATCTGAAGCAATGCTGGTGGGGCTGTGCGGGAAGCCCTGAGTTTCTGACTGTAGAGTCTCAAAGCCACCAGCCATACCCAGAGAGGAAGTTGAGACCGGCTGCTCCTGTTGTGATTGACAGCCCAAGGCTCCTGTTCAGGCGGATCAGCTTGGGGCCGGGGCCAGGGCAGGGGCAGGGTGGGTGTGGCTCATCCTCACCGGCCATGATGGTGGAGCATCAAGGGCTCGGCTGCCGACAGCAAGGTTGGAGTTCGAACCCACCGTGGAGGAAGCCCAATGCCCCACCTGCTCCCGTGAAACTCACCTGAGAAGTGCTGCGGGGCAGCCCCTCTGCTGTCTGACCCTGACAGACAAGGTCAAGGGGCAGCATTTGGCCACTGGGGGTCATTTTTACCACTGAGGAGAGCAGGTCCTAATGCCGGGGGCTGAGACATGGGATGAAAAGATAATGGACTCGTTCTGGGAACTCATGGGGACCCCCTGAATGCTGTCTGGGAAAAGGACCTCAAAGAGATGGGCTCTGAGGCACACCTGTACTTCCGGCCTCATTCACCTGATGGAGAGCCCTTTTCCCAGCGGGCAACTCCGGCGGGGGGAGGGGGGGCGGGGTGTCTGGGGTCACAGTTCAGCCCAAGCAGCTACGGCAGGGGTGTTCAATACGTGGATCACGGTCTACTAGCCGATCACAAATGTAGTGTGGGTGGATCGCACGGCATTAATAAAATAGGTTGGGTTAGGGTTAGTTTTAGGGTGGGCTAAAGGGCTTAAGGGCTTAAGGGCTCGGTCAATCGTGATTGGCGTGCTGAGCTCCCCTGACCTGGAGTGCGGGTCTGTCAGGGCGCCCATGGGCACCCGCGTCGTGACTGCCGGTGATGTGTGGGCTGAGATGCACGTTCTTAGGGAGGTACATGTCTCACAGGGGGTGCAGCGTCCCCTGGACGAGGCTAGCTCTCCTTGAGCCCGAGGTCTGCTGACCCATGAGCCTCTGTCTTGTGCTTAGTACATGGCGGAGCTGAGCCTCCTGGAAGCAGACCCATTCCTGAAGTACCTCCCGTCCCTGATTGCCGCTGCAGCCTACTGCCTGGCCAACTACACCGTCAACAGGCACTTCTGGGTAAGACCCACCCACCCACCCACCCCTGCCCTGGGACTCGAGGCCTCACCTGGAGCCTCTGCTCAGGGACACTCAAGAAGAGGCTGCCTCTTACAAGGAGGGGGTGGGGGTGAGAGGGGCCATAAAGAAGAGCAGGAGCCTTGGGGGGGGGGGTTGACACTAGCTGTTGATAGGCCAGCATTTCAAATACCACCCACCACCACCCACCAGCTACCCACAAGCACTGACCACCAATGAGCCACCACCACTACTAACCACTGACCACCAGTGAGTCACCATCACCACTAACCACTGACCACCAACCACTGAATACCAATACCACTCCCCCCCCAGCCCCCCACTGAACCACCACCACCACAGCCTGTTCCAGTCTGGGCCACATTAGGGGGAGCCCATCAGATGGACACACTCCTCAAACCAGCAGACCACCTGTAAAATGGCGGTGTCTGGACACACAGTCAAGCCAGGTGTTCCAAGGGTGGTGTCCTGCGTCAGACCTGACTCAGGACTTGCATGAGCTTGCTATCTTTGCTGTGGACACAGGCTCAGTCCCCCTCCTCTCGGTTTATCTCTGGATATCGAAGTGCCACAACACCCTCACTCTCCTGCCCTCTGTCTGTCTGTCCAATTAGCCAGAAAGCCTGGCCGCGTTTACAGGCTACTCCCTGCGTGACATCGCGCCGTGCCTGACTGAGCTGCACAGAACCTGCCTTGACATGCCCCAGCGGCCTCAGCAGGCCATTCGAGAGAAGTACAAGGCCCCAAAGTGAGTTTCTAGAACCTTCTCCCCGGGCTCCCAGTCAGCATCGCAAACAGCACTAATGGGTTCTCTGACACCAGCTCACCTGGAAAAGCAAAAGCAAACAGACAAACAAGCTCCAAACTTGGGACCTTCGTGTCCAACACATGGCGGCCACCCTGCAGGACAGAGATCTGCTGCCCTGTGGGCTGTGGATCCCGATGGGAGCAGACAGCCTCGTTTTTCTCCCACAGAGCAGCTGGTGGGTTTGAACCACCAACCTGTGGTTAGAACCCAATGTGTAACCCCATGCAAGAGCAGGGCCCCTGGAGATGTGACTCGATTCTGAGGGAGAGCTGCCCACACGGTGCATTTCCCAGACTGTAGCGCTGTACGAGAGTAGGAAGCCTCTTCTCTAGCAGTTGGGGGCTTTGAACCGCTGACCTCGGGGTTAGCAGCTCAATGCACAGGCCACTGCACCACCAGAGCTCCTGAAAAAGTCAAGTTCTCTGCCCCCGGCCCCCCAAATCCAGGGAACCCCTTTGGAGAGGCCTTGAATGTACGTTGTCAGTTTGTAGAATGTTCGGGCGAGGACCTGGGTGGTGCAGCAGGCAAGCACTCGCTGGCTGTTTGAGGCCCCCATGCAGCAGCTCTGCAGGAGGAGGGCCTGAGGCCTGGCCGCTGCCGTGCTAGGCCAGAAGCCCTGTGGGGCGGCTCGGCTCTATGCCACAGGCTCGGGGGCATGCATCGCACTGTCAGCAGGCAGCAGAGCACAGGGAGCTCCCGGGCCCAGCGGGGGTTTGACCTCCTAGTGATGGCAGCCTAGGGAACCGAGGGGGCCCCGTGAATCAGACGGGGCTGGATCTCAGTGGCCCGGCGCCCCTTCCAGCAGCAGCACTGGAGTCGGTGGCTCCCCACTTCCGTGAGGCGAGGAGGCAGCCTTCTGTGGTCTCTGGGCCCACTGCACACGCTCCACTCTCCTTGCAGGTACCTGCAGGTGTCTCTCCTGGAGCCCCCTGCAGTGCTCCCTCTGCAGTGAGGCTGGACCTCTGCTCCCTGGGATGCGGGCGCTGGGCCTGGAGGTCAGCAGCTCTGGCTGCCCCTCAGAGGTCAAGGCGCGTGGGCGGCAAGACAGATTCCTGTAAATTTATGTCTGGTTTCTTGGACTTGTAACATTAGCTTATAATATAGCCTGACGTTTTAGGACCAGTAAACAGCTTGCTTTGTGACCTGTGTTCGGCATGTTTACTGGTCAGCGCAGCTGACCGGGCTGGGAACTCAACGTCTCCCGCACAGGGGAGAGTCGATCGGAATCCAGCGAGTGCTGGGGGGCCTTGTCCCAGGGAATCCCTCTGACCTCCCCGAGGCCAAACCAACTCCCTTTGTTCCAGTTTCAGGTAGAGCCAGTCTGCTGAGGCACCTGATGGGGCCTCCGTCCGACCTTCCGGCTGGCACAGTGACTTGGCTATGCCATCAAGGATTTCCACCATCTGCCAGCTGCCAGGATTCACAGCCTGGCTGCCATCCACACCGCCCGTGCTCACATCAGAGAGGGGACTGGCGCTCCTGCTAGACCCAGGGAGTTTCTCAGAGGGACCCATGGGGCACACGCGGGGGGCCTCACCCACGCCTGCAGGGGAGGGGATGGGCTCAGGCTCGACCAGAAGGAGTCTGAGAGGCTGGCATTTCCCCAGCCAGGTGGTAGAGGCACAGGGCATGTGCTGTCTCTGTCTCAGTCACAGACAAAAACCAGGTTGATTCAAGGGGCTATGTGTATCCTGCAAGCTCTAGACAGCAGCAAACAGGGGTGTGGTACCTCGAGGCTGTTTCAAAGAGTCACTGAGAATCCAGCAAGTTACATACTTAAACCGAGACAACAAAGGCCCTCCAAAACCAGGTGGTGCTCAGGAGATAATTAGCAGGTTTTCCCATGACGAGGACCCCTGAGTGATCAGGAAATAACCTACTCCCCTTCCCGCCGGGGTCTTCAGAGGTCCAATTTCGCACAGGGCCATCCTGCCTCCTCCCTGAGGTCCCAGGCTCTACTGCTGATCTGCCCGGCCTGGCCTGCTTCCTTCTGGAGTTAGAACATCCCTACTGATTGTTTCAACGGCATTTTTATTACAAGGGAGTGGGCTGTGACAGCTCAGATTTTTAACAAATGGTATCTCAAATTATGTTTTATTTCTAGTATCTTGGTTAGCAGTGGGCTGACTCCTTCACCTCCTCTATCAAGGACCCTGGCAGGACCCTCAGGAGTGAGTTCTAAGTCGCTGAACATCATCTGGCTAGTTCAGGGCGAGCCTGAGTGAGCGAATGAGCGATCTGCCTGTGGGAGGAAGGCGGTGTCTGCAGGCTCCCCCGGGATACTGGCCAGCACAAGCTTCCGCCATACACTGGGGGAAGAGGAGGAGGCGGAGGAGGGGGAAGAAGGAGAGGAGGGGGAGGGGGAGAAGGGAGCCAGTTTGGCCTGCATCTTTGGCAGAAGCCTCTCCTTATGCCGAGTGTCCAGTGCTCTCTGTGCCTGGTCCATTGGGCCCACAGGTGACATGAACACCAATACCGATGGCATCCAACACGATTAAACAATTCTGCTTTGGTCTCAAGCCCCAGGGAAGGTGTACATACAGGAAGACAGCAAGCGTTAAAGGAAACACATGGGACTAGGAACGAGATCCTGCTGTGAGGTTTCTCGGGTGGGAAATACCTTGGTCCTTGGCTTCTCATGAGAAAGACTTCACTCTGGGCCTTTAAAAAGGACCGAGTAAGTTTGCAGTTTGACAGTCTCACAGAGTATACGCTATTTCAGGAAGCATGCCAAACCGTGCACGTAACATACTGGGGCTCACACTGAGCATGACAGCCCTGGGGGACTGCCTGCCCACACGGGCCCTGAGGCCACAGAGATGGCTGCACGGACAAGCTAGCACAGGAGCAAGGTCAAGGGGAGAAGGCAGCAGGCCGCAAAAAGGGGTCAGCTGTCCGACGCTCAGGTCTGGCTGGGAGGCTGGTTGAATGTACTGTGGACCCCGTTGGCTTTATCAAGCCCTCAGGTGGGGCTGAATGGGAGTATGCCCAGTTAAAGTCTTCATGGGTGGCTAAGTCCCACCTGATTTTCTTCCCACCTCCGCTAGGGGACCTTGTGCAGGCATGTGGGGGTGGGGGGGTGACTCCCCCTCTATCCTATTCTGCTCCCAAACACTGCCACAGCAGGGTCTGCAGGGGCGCAGATAGGAAGGCGGCACGGGTGGGGTGGGGAGGGTTCACATGTCTCACAGAGGTTATTGGTGCACTTTTGCCAGAAATATATTCATGAATGTGGTGGAGCACAAAACAAAAGCCACACTCTGCCACTGAATGGATTCCAACTCAGCCTTGGTAGCATGGGGGTGAGGCGCTGGGCGGTTAGCTGTCAAGCCCCCAGTTCAAACCCACCTGCTGCTCTGAGGGTCCAAGGCGAGGCTTCCTGCTCCAGGAAGGAAGGACAGTCTTGGAAACCCACAGAGGCAGCCTGCCGACGCTGTGTCTCAAGGGCTGCCGTCAGTTGGTAAGCTTGCTGGGGGTAACTTGTCAACATTTCTTAGCTCTAACTAAACGCCCCAAAGGCAGGCGTCGCCCAGGACCGTAGTCTCAGGGGACACCCAGGTCAGCAGGCAGAGCACAGCCCGCAAAGACAGCGTGGCTCCCGAGAGCTCGTCCGGAGAGTCATCCAGGGTGTTAGACAATGGTCTCTCCCCATCTGGAAGGAAGAAGAGGATGAGAACCAAGACACACGGAAGCCATGCGTCCAGCCGACTCGGGCCATAGAACCCCAAGTCTCCACAGTCCTGGGACGTGGCCCCCACTCCCTGTGCTCTGAAAGCGATCCTCTCAGAAGGTCCTGGAGGGAGTGGGAGGAAAACATGTGGAAGAGAACCCACGTCCCGACTGGATGGCTGGAGGCCGGAGAAACCCTGAGACCATGGCCTTCACCCACTTTCTGGTCCGGAAACAAACCCTCACCCTCAGCCACTGACAGGTGTGGAGAGGAGACAGTAACAAGGGGTGGGGGTCCACATGCCATAGAATCAGCAGTCAGTGGACACCCAAAAAATGTGCTTCCCCAAGAACACGGGGTCATCAGGAGAGAGAGGACTGGATGTCTTAGGAAACTCGGAGGAAGTGGGGTTGTTGGCATCCCATCCAGGGCACGGCGATCCTCAAGAAGAAACTCCTGAGTCTGAACTGCTGGCTGGAAAGTGGACCTCAGTTCTGGACATTGCCAGACTCACAGTGAAAGCCTGGGCCCGTGTCCTCTGCTGGCACCTGGTGGCCGGTGGTGTTCCCAACTGGGCCGCTCACGGCAGGGGCAGCGCTGCCAGCTCACCAGCCAGCCATGCAGAGGGAGAAAGATGGGGCCATGTGCTCCCATAACAGGTGCCAGAGGTAATGATGGGGTGGCTTCCCACTGCAGCTGGAATCTCCCCCCCCCCCATGCTAAGAGCAGGCCCTGGAGCAGGGGAAGTTGAACCTCTGCTAGGCAGGGGTGCTCTGCCTGCAGTTCTGCTCAGAGGACCACCCCTCCCCACCCCCCAGAAGGGAGCATCTGGTCCTGCTGCTGCACTGCCCTTGGGATGGCGGAGCCTGTTGTTTCTGCCACGTGCCATGCCAGCTCATCTGGGGTGTCCCTCCTCTTCTTGGACCCTCTGCTTTACCAGGCACGAGCTCACAGTGCCACCAGGGCACCCAGCTCCCCCACCCCACAAAAAACCTCCTCTGCTGAGTTGAATCCGACCCACCAAACGGGTGCCAGGGCTCCAGAGACTGCGGCTCTTTCTCCGGCACGCACAGGCTGGGTCCACAGCCCCTAAACTGCGCCCACTGCACCCACAGAGCCCTCCATTCATGGGCTTCCTGGGCAGTGAGGGACACTTGCTAGCCAGTCAGCCCCAAACGTCTCCACCTCCTGGGTCTTGCCTCTGGGCCCGTGCACACTGAGCCCACACCCACTCACAGCGGCCGGGTCGGGCAGGACTGGCCCGCTGAGTTTCCGAGACGGTAACTCTCTGAGGAGTACAAAGCTCCCATCTTTCTCCTGCCACTTCCACAGGAGCTGGGGAAAGTAACTCATCCTTTTGCCCAAGAGAAGGAAACGGTTAAAGCAACGCAAACGGTGGGCTGAGCAGGTCTCCACTTGCTGCGAATTCGACTGTGTGCTCTCCAAGTGTGGCCAGCCTACTCCTGTGTCTGTGGATGGGCTCTCAGCCGAGAGCACGACCGTCTCCGTTACGGTAATTAAACCGCTCTGGGGTAAGGGGGCACCTGAACCTCGTCATAGTTTCAGAGTTGAAGAGCTTAGACACACACACACACACACACACACACACACTCGGATCATGATGGGCGGAGACACTCTCCCCAGGAGGGTGGTCCACCAGACAAGGTTTAGGGACACCTGAGAGGCACCCACAGTGGGCAGGCGAACTGAAGGCCGTCTGCCCCTGTCAAGATGGCGGCCTGAGAAGCTCTGGGGTGGTTCCACTCTGTCCCACAGGCATTGTGAGTGATGGCCAGCAGCTCCCCAGTACCTGGACGAGCAGTGGGTACTGCAGATCCTTTAGACCTGTGGCCAGAGCTGTGGTCTGTGCGTGTTCAGCCCTGGCCAAACCCCACACTCAGATCCGCACCCCGAGACAACAGCAGCAGTCCCCGCTGGAGACAATGCCACAGACGTGCTGCTCCACCACCAGCTGCCTCCCCCTCCTGGGGGGCAGTTCTCCTGTCCCCGGCACAGAGCTCCACACAGCCCCACGCTCCGCTCCGCACCAGCAGAGGTCTCTGCTTACAGCCGGGAAAGATGCTCCGTGCTCCCTGACTCCATCTGTCCATCCCCCACACTGAGGACTGAGGGTCACCTGTCTGTGCGCTGCCCCTCCACCTCCATGCAGGGTGCCTCACTGGGCAGAAGATCGATGCCAGGGACCTGGGACCCTGTGCCCAACAGCCAGGGGACCTGGGCTAGGGCCTGGCCTGGGCTCCGAGGAAGAAGGTGCAGAAGCAGGCTGCAGAAGCAATCTTCTCCATGCCCTCTTCAGGAGCAACATGCTCAGGCATTCTCTCTGAGGTCTGGTGGCGCAGTAGTTGAGCGCTCAGCTGCTCACAGAAAGGTCCTCAGTTCCAGCCCAGAGGCACCTCAGGAGAATGGCCTGGCGGGGGCTCCCATCAGCATGGCAGCCTGGGGCCCTCATGGGCAGCTCCAGTGGTCACTGGGCACACTGAGACTCAGCCACAATGTTTACAGACATGGTTCTAGCCTCGTCCCTGTTCAGCCTTAGGTGAAACTGTATTAGGATGTTCAGGTTTGGGCTGGAGCATGTCAAAACAAATATACAGGCTTCCTCCCCCTCTCCAAGAGTGGAACTTTGCTCAGAAACACAGGAAAACTCACTCCACTTTGTGGGAAGGGGGGCGGGGGGAGCGCAAGCCTGTGCAGAATGCTCACTTGTTAGGTGAAGATGAGGATGAGGGTCACAGGCCCCATCCATAGCACAGGCGACTGAGGTGACCAGTCATAACATGTCACCACTGGTGGTTGAGTGGCTGGCAGGACTGCGGCCACTGTGGCCCCGAGGCCCAGGTTCTGGAGTTGATTGTATCCATGTGCCCACCTGCGGCCTCACTGCCTGCAAGAAGCAGGCCTGTCAGGGCCGTTCTGACGCCACCGCCCCTGCGTGTCTGACAGAGCTGCAACAACCCCCCTCCCCCCGCCGGTTGATGTGGCCGGGCACGTCTGGGGCCACTCCACGGCTGCCCTGGAATCCATTCTGATGCCATGTTGACCCTTAGGGCAGAGTGGAGCCACCCACAAGGTCCCCGAGGCATCCGACTTGTGGGCGCAGACAGGCTCAGCCTCCTGTGGAGCAGCGGGTTAGTTGAAGCACTGACCTTTCCGTGGGCATCAACACCCAGGACACGTCTGGAGCTGGGTGCTCTGGGGGCTCAGGGCCAGTACACAGCGTCAGCCGCTTGGAGTCCCTGTGGCAGAGGAGGGTGGACTGCCCTTTGGGGCTACTGAGGGACACTGATAGGGGACAGATAGCTCAGTCTCGCAGCGGTTGATGTCCAGTGTCTTCGGAAGGAGATTACCAGCCCTTCCTTCCACGTCTCTGATGGTCTTGAAGCGCAGGCATGGGGAGCAGTCAGGCACTGTCCAGAGTGCCCGGCAGAAGAGGAAGGCATGGGCACGTTCGCTAGGACCTCAGGGAAATGCAGGTGTTGCCATGGGCATCACAGTCCATTTCCCATGCCACGGGGCACCAGAGCTTTTCTCGGGGTGACACCCGGGGCAGACCCGCTGCTCACAGCCTGTGTTGGGGTCCTGAGGGCAGAGCTCACCGAAAACTCAGGCCTTTGCACTCAGGCTCCAGGAAAGGGCGGGAAACCCTGCTGACCGTGAGCACGCAAACGCAGCAGTGAGCTCTGTGGTCCCTGGCCTTTGTCGGTCAGAGGAGGGCAGCGGTGCTCAGGTGAGCTGGAGGAGGCTCGGCCTTGATAGAGTCTGCCCTCTACTCAAGGAGGGGGCGTGCCCAATGCCAGGGTCTCCATGACACTGGGGGGCCTGGGCAGATGGGGGCAGAGCACAGCACACGTGCTGTCAGTGGGCCCATCACAACCCCCTCCCCCCTCCAAGACCCTCCACCTGTTACAAAGGGGGCTGCCCTCCAGCGTTTACACCTGTTAGAAAGCGGAGGATTCCCCCTGGGATTCCCAGGCCCCCATCTTTAAGGAAGCAGATGGTCTTTCTGCTATGAGTTGCCAGGTGGGTTTGAACCCGCGCTCTCCTGGCTAGCAGTCAAGGCTCTCACTGGCCCACCGGGGCTCCTCAGGTTTTCCTCATTAGAATTGACAGCGAGGCTCCGTGGAAGCCAAGGCCTAAGCCGGCCCAGCTCGGTGCTTACGTGTCGAGTCACCGGCCCTGCTTGAGGCCAGCACATGTGTGGAGTCAGTGTCACTCCGGGAGAAGGGGTGTGGGAAGAGCGCACCTCCCCTCTGAGCCTGTGCCTGCTCCGACCCTCGCCTCAGCCTGCTCACG
This sequence comes from Nesogale talazaci, assembly GCA_004026705.1. Lineage (NCBI taxonomy): Eukaryota > Metazoa > Chordata > Mammalia > Afrosoricida > Tenrecidae > Nesogale > Nesogale talazaci. Next base: position 5,442 of record PVJH01032986.1, on the reverse strand, counting down.
GCCCTGGCTGGGGCTCCCAGGGCACCTGAGGCTGGACCACACCGAGTCCCAGTGGTGGGGAACCGGCCCCCACGCAGGCAGCAGCCTGCTGCAGAGCCAGCTCCCAGCTGCGAGCGGGAGTCTGCGTTCCTCAACCCAGTAGCAGGCTAGGCAGCATGCAGGCCCCAGGAGGGCAGGCAGAGGGGAGGGAGGGAGCAGCGTCGCCGGGAGGGACAGAGAGGGGAGCAAACGCAGCCGAATGCACAGCAGGGCAACAGCACCACTTGCGTGAGCTGCTCCCTGTCCCATGGAGGAGCTGACTCTGCTAGCCCCACACGCCGGAGCGCCTTCTAGATTGGTTTGAGATGGCCGCGAGCTGGCTCCTGCTTGGTTCTGCTGTCCAGCTGAACAAAACCCTGCCCGAGCCGCACCTCCTCACAGCTGCTCTTAGGCTTCAGCGCATCGCTGCCGCCACTGTGCCAATCCATTCCATCCAGGACCCCCCTCGTTTTCAGTGTCTCTCTACAAGGCTTGCTGTCCTTCTTCAGGGACTTCTTGCTGCTGCTAACATGTCCAAAGCACGTGAGATGCACATCTAACCAGACATTATATATATATATATATATACACACACACACACACACACACACACACACGTACACACCCCTGTGTGGCTGGGTAGAACAGGAGCCCTGGTGGCATCAGAGGTTATGCTTTGAGCTGCTAACTTCCTCAAAAGAAAGATGAAGCTTTGGGCTCCTGTAAGTCCGGGACCAGTGAAAACGAGGAAGCCCCTCCAGGAGATGAACTTGCACCGTGGCTGCTACATGGGCTCCAGCAGACGATGGGCGACGGTGCCACACGGGGCAGAGATGCCTTCTGCTGTGTTTCAGGTCGCTGTACGTCAGACCCCAGCCAGCAGGACGTCATCGGCCTGAGGGATCCTGGTGCTCCTGAAGTGCGACAGGCAGTGGTTGCTGCTTGCAGGGGTCCCACCAACAGTCCGCTTTATGGCTCCAGATCGCAGGTCGTGCCCTCAGGGGAACAGGATTCTGGTCCTCAAAGCCCCAGAAAGATCTCCCCCATTCTCCCTGGGATCACCCTGGCAATGGGGAGATGTCTGCTGGCTCAAACTCAGCACAGAGCCAAGAGGGACCCCCTTGCAGCAGTCCCATGAATCAGCTGGATTGTGTCGTGGAGGGAAAACACAGGTGATCACAGGTCACTGCCCCTCTACCAAGCCTGGTACCCTTCTTTAGTGACCAGTCTCTGCAGACATGTCCAAAGAGTATGGTCCAGACCTGGGGCTGCAGAAGGAGGCGAGGGGACTGAGACGCCCAGGAATAGTCTCTGGAGTCTCTGGGGTCCCAGTCCCTGGAGGATGAGGAACTGGGACCCCAGATTATTATATCCTGGGCTTCCCAAAACCCATTTTCTCTAAAAGCAAAGTGGTTCCAATTCCATAAGCGGCTCTTCTAGTAAATTCTCAAAGGCCCTGAAATGTAGCCCTTGGGCGGAGGCTCAGGACCTGGAACATCTGTGCTTTCGTTGCAGGCTGGGCTTCAGCAGTAGATGTTCCTGCCTCAGAGCTCTCCAGGTAAGAAAATCCCGGTGTGATGGAAGCTGTTTAATATGCATGATTATTAGAGGCTGATTCCATTCATCAGGCTGCCAGATATAGAAGCTGCTGGGGGAGGGTCATCTCACTTGGGGACAAAATGAACAGTGCAAAGGTTGTACCACCACCCAGAAAAGAAAGGAAACATTCTGAGTGTTTCAAAAAGCAGGATCTGGGGAAGGGGAAGCAGAGTGTACTTTGCATACTCTAAGGCTGGCTGTCTCACCTCTTCCATTCAAAGGGGTGCCAGAGGTTCCGTTCAGACTCATAGTGAACTCCATAGACAACAGAACCACGTCCTGCACCACTCCACAGCTGTCATGTTTGAGCCCATGGTTACAGCCACTGTGTCCATTTACCTCACCCAGGGCCTTCCTCTGTGTCACTGCCAAGCCTGGCATCCTTCTCTAGTGACCAGTCTCTCCAGACATGTCCAAAGTATGTGTGACGAAGTCTCCCCAAACTTGCCTCTAAGGAGCAGGATCCTGCCTCTATGTCTTCCGAGACAGGATGTCCTTCTGGCAGTCCACGTGCTTTTAATATCCCTTGCCAGCACCATAGTTCAATCATATCGACTTGTTTCTTCCTTATTCAATGTGCAATTTTCATATACAAGTGAGGCAATTAAAGATGCAGCGGCTTGGGTCAGGCACATCTAAGTCCTCGACATAACATCCCTATTTTCCACACTAACAGAAGTGCTCACTACTGGACCTTGGGTGAGACCATTACAAACAGAGAAGAGACTGAACCGGTCAGGATTCCATCTTGCCTGGATCTATGATCAATGCTTACGGAAGTTGTGATCAAAAGAGCCAATGGCACATTGCAGTGGATAAACCTGCTGCACACCACCTCCCGGTGTGCGACGTTTTATGGAAGGTGATCGTCCACGGTGGTCTGTACACATGCAGACTGCCTCCCCCCCAGCCCACAGAGCTTCGGGTGACCTTGAACCATCCACCTTTCTGCTAGCCTTCAAGCACCCTAACCGTGGGGCCGAGGGCCCGTGTGGACAGACCTTTGTCCTGGCCCTTCAGATGCAACGTTGGGTCAGGGCGGCTGAGACTGACTCCCCACCCTCACAAGCATCTCTCTGAAGGGGCTGCGTGTGCCCAGCTGTGAGCAGGGAAGGGAGGGGGACGTGGAGGAAATGGAAGTCCTTGTTACACGCACACAGAGCATTCCACTGAAGGACTGCTGCCTCTGCCGTCCATTGTGAGTTGTGGAGGTCAGCACAGTGCCTCCTCTGGCTGAGAACGTTGGGGCAGAGTTCTGATCCATTCGTATAAGTGTGTGTGTGTGTGTGTGTGTGTGTGTGTTTCTCAGGGATTTGAATTCTCTATATTGTGAGTGCAGCACTCTGTGTCTATTACTTTTAAACTGCCCATAGTGACATTCGGATTTAACACATTCCTGGGGGGCAGGGGGTCTGCTTGGTGGAAGACTGGAGCCCCGGGGGCACAAAGCTAAGCCAAAGGTCAACATCTCAAGTCCAGCAGCAGCCGCCCGCGCTAGATGAGGCAGTCGGTACGTCAGGATGGCAGCCTGAGAGAGCCTCCCGCCTTTCTGCGCCGTCTTCTGGGATCATGAGAGTCAAAATCGACCAGATGGCAGTGCATTTGTTTCTCATCTTCAATTTACTAAGAAATACATACTAAAGCATTTCATAATCACTATTTGTTATTATTTTCTCTCTCTGATTTTCTTAGTGTTTTGTTTACAGATTTGCTGGTTAAGGCATTTGGTATTGTAATTTTTGTTTTGTTTTTAGTGAATGAGTCTCTTTATTAGCACTGCATTAGCACCCTTCTTTGTCTCTCTTAGTGTAACCTGATTGCATTCTACATGGGCACGTATTACTTTCGGTAACTTACTATCAGTCTTCATGGGAGGTGGGTGGTTTTGAACTACTGGCCACCACCCCTGCACAGAGAAGAGAAGAGCAGAGAAGGCAGGGCTTGCATTTGCTCACACAGTCGTTCTGATGAACATCGGATCCACTACTAAACATTTTTCATGAGTGTAGTCTGTAGTAAAAACATGCTGAGGGAGGGCCGGTGTTGCACATAGCCTCGGCCAGTGAGGGAATAACCAGTCTACTGGATGCCACTGTCCAATGACGAGAATAAAGAAATAAGAGAAGTTTGGCTTGAGAACCAAGCATCTAAGAAACAAAAGCAACAAGCCAACAAAAATAACAATTTGAAGACTCTCTCTGAAAACTGTACTTTGATTTTAAGGAATTTTGAAGTAGTCTAAGAGGAAGGGCATGGGTCTCTCACAGGACACCGTTTCTGTTATGTCCTCATTTCAGACATGGCTAAACAGGGATTATTTGCGGTGTCAGAGCAAGTGAAGCACAGGCACCCGTGTCACTAACTGGCACACACAGGATTCTGTGACGAGCTTCTGAAGATATTCTTCACTGGACAGTGGCATCCAGTAGACTGGTTATTCCCCCACTGGCCAAGGCTATGTGCAACACCGGCCCTCCCTCAGCTGTGGACGCCCTTGTCCACCCTATAAACACCTCTTGCACGGCCCCGGCTCCTCACTCTTCCTGTCGCGCAACAGCAACCAACAAACCTCGCTCCTTTCCCTCCGGGGAGCCTCAGAGCAGACCTGCACCCGAGGGGGGCAGCAGGTGGGCAGGGGCAGGGGAGGGGGAGTCCTGGAGAAGATGGTCGGACCTTTCTTTCTTTCCAGGCACCTCTGGGCCAACTCACCCATCCAGCTCTCCTGACAGCTGAGCACACTCCAGAGAAAGAGGCATCTCGGCGAATTTGGCTTTACTTTTTTCTTTTGCTTCATGATTTTCTCATCTAACAAATGCTTTTCTACTCTTAAGCCCACCTCCCATGATTCAAATACCTTTGTAATTGAATTTCCCAGGTTGAACTCTGAGCGCAGAGCGACTAGGCAGCTTTAGCTGTCACGGGGGGACTTACCGTGTTCCTGAGTGGTCCTGAGAGGCCGTGGTCCAGCTGCGCCCGATGTTCCACCACAATGGCTCAGGGGCTTTTCCTCGTCCTTGTAACGTGTGTACACGACAGTCGCCATCATCCTTCCTGTCCAATGCCGGTGATCTGAGACTTCTCTCTTCTGTTGGCAGATCAATGAGGAATTTATTTTCCTTTCCAAGACCCAGCATTGGAAGTTTCTGCTGTTGGTTCTTTTTTCTTCTTAACGTTTATTCTCTTATCTTTAAAATTGCCTTTTATTTGTTGAGGCTCCGATTGCTCTTGGTTTTCTAACTTCTTAGAGTGGTCTCTTAGGTCAGTGACTATATTATATATTATATACAGAGAACATGTATACATGTTCACTTATATACGGACTTCTGGTGGCACAGCCAGGTAAGCACGTTGGACAATGAACCCCAAGGTCGATGATTCGAAACCCCCAGCAGCTCCGTGAGAGAAAGCAAAGGCTGTCTGTCACTGTAATGTTTTACTGCCATAGACTCATACAAGGTCTCTGAGTTGGAACCTACTTGATGGCAGTGGGTTTGGGTTTTATATTTATAGAGACTTATACACACAAATATATATACACACAAATATATACATAATATATATACAATATATATACACATATATACAATATTCCTAGGTCAGTAGTTCAAAGTTATCAGTGGCCCTGAGGGAGAAAGAGGAGACTGCCAGGTATATAGGGTATAAATAAAGGGTCCAGAATCCACTCAAGGGCTGGGGTGGATTTTCTCAAGCCTTGTTAGCAGTAACCCTAAGCACTTCATCTTCAGGACGCGCGTATACCCTAGTGTCTTCCTGGTCCCTCTGTGATGATCTCTTTGTGGAGAAGCGCAGTTGATGTGTGTACGC
>PVJH01032985.1:0-22068 GCA_004026705.1 Nesogale talazaci | reverse complement strand
GAAGGAGACTGGGCAGGTTGAAGGGACCCCTGGCCCCCGAGGTGGACATTCTGCAGGATGTGCGAGGTGGCCTTGGCCAGCGGGTGGGGATGACAGGAGTGGCGCTTCAAGGGAGGTTTAAGGGAGACAGACACTCTAAATACATAGACTCAGCCCACACTTCCTCAGCCTGGCCTGCTAGGAGGCAGCGACTGGGAACACCTCCATCTCCCAGATCAGGGAAACGGAGGTTTGGCCAGGCCGAGCAGTTGCCCCAAGGTCCCATGTCTGGAAGTGGTTCCCAAGCTTCTCAACCCTCTCCGGGAACATGAGGCTGCCTGTGGTCTGCCAGGAGCTCCTTGAGCCCCGCTCACCTTATCCCTGCGTTCCATCTCCATAGAGATCTCCGAGGGAGACGTCTTCTCACTCTGCTCACCATAGATGAGCGACGTCAGGCTGCTGGCCGAGAGACGTGGCAAGGCCGAGAGTGGGCAGAAGAGGAGAGACAGGGTTTCAGCTGGCCGCCCTGCCCTCTGCCCAGGAGCAGGCTGGGTGCCTCCGCTCCTTGGCTGAGCCCACAGCGCCGGTGCAGACAGCCGGCATCCCCATGGGCAGGCAGAGAGCGCATCTCAGGACTCCAGTTCTGGGATTGAAAAACCAGGCTGGAGAAGAGCCGGAGCTGGGGCCCAGAGGTGGCTGCCTGCCAAGGCCCCTTCCTGCAGCGAGGAGTCACAGGCGTGCCCGGGGCAGAGGCTAGGCGGGGAGACGCTGCCAGCCAATGAGACGTCTGCCCATGGGGCGGCTGAAGCTGCGTGCCCTGCGTTTGGTCCTGGCTACGAGCTCCTCCCAGGAGCAGGTCCCCATGCAGTCTCCCTCACCTGTCATTGTGTATGAGCAGAGCCAGGCGCCCGTAGTCCCACGCGGCTTTCCGGAGGAAGGAATAGAGCACGATGATGACCTGTGGGTCGGTGACACCAGGCAGGTGAGAGGCCGCCTGCCTGCCTTGGCTGGCCTGCTGCCCTTTAGCTGGTGAGGTGGGTGCCCTGGGACTCCTCCACAAAATGGGGGTGACAGCTAACAGCCATTCCCTTTGCAATGTTCTATTAGGGTCCAGGGCTTCCTGGCTGAGGAAAGAGCAAGTGGCCCGTGGAGAGCCATCGGGCCAGATCTTCCATGGGCACCATCAAGGGTGGGGGGAGAAGTGGGGGAGAAGCGATGACCAAGGACATTGGACAGATGGCCCTTTGAACAATGGCCCAGAGAATCCTAGAAATTCTGATTGTCCTTCCAGCTCCTACCTCCCCTGAAATCCACCCACCTGGGTAGCCTGCTTCCCCCCCTCCCGGGGGCAGGACTGGCTTTCAGGTCGTCCCTCTGACCGCCTTCCCTTGTAGTCCCATGTGTGCAAGGATGCTGTGGCCCTCGCCGAGAGCTTGCGGTCTGCCCACTGTTGCCGGGACTCACCATCCACAAGAGGACGTTGAGCAGCAGCACGGTAGGGACACCCCCAAAGGGCTGCCCCTGAAGGACCGTGTTCCGGGACTGGAAGCAGTCATCACCCGAGTTGTTCTTCGCTCTGTCCACTATGTCTGCCAGGATGGGCATCCTGGAGGGTCCCTTGGTGAACAGCGGGGGCTCCAGGCTTGGCATGCCGGTTGCCTGCCACTTGGGGAAAGGCAGGACCTGCAGCGGATAGAAAGGAAAGGCACGTGGAGTGTGAGATCCAAGTCCCCAGCCGCCCCATGCTTCGGTGCCAGGCTCACAGAAGGTTGATCAAGGCAGGCAGACCCAGCCTTAGAAGCAGCGTGCAGCCCTGTCCTGTAAGCTGGTATGTTCCTCCAGCCTAGCGGCCATCATACAGGACAACTCCGGGACCCCAGACTCGTTCGTACTGTACCATAAACCCTTCACTATTGGGGAGGATTCAGCCTGGGAGACTGGGACCTGTGTCCACAGGCCACCTCTGCAGACAGGGCTCACTGAAGACCATCTGCAACAGCCTACACGTCTCTGACCCAGGCATCAGGAAAGGCCAGCGTTCCGATGACCACATCCATGAAGGAGACGGCGTGTCTGGCAGAGCGGTGACACAGGAACTGCCGCTGTCTCATCTCACATGGGAATCAGAAAGGGTAGCAGCTGTCCAGGGATCTGAGCCAATCCAGTGAGCCCGGGCTGGGCAGGGACCCAAATATCGAGCTCGAGACCTGGGTACCCCTCATCTTTAAGCATGGAGAGAAGGGGGAAGTGCGTGGACAAATGCAGGGGACAGTGATCACATGGCTGGATTCAGGGTCAGAGCCAGGCTTCAGGGTTGTTCAGATGCTAGAAGATCCTTCAGTCGACCCTAGATAGACCTCACTTCACCCTAGAACTCTCTACTCCCGTTCCCCCAAACTTGTCTTCATCCAAAAAAGATTTGGAGAGCAGCCGTCCTGCGGCAGACGGACGGTGACCTGGTGTAAGAGTGGGTGCAGGAGACACAACCCCATTTCCTAGTGGGGAGATGTGGGGCAGGGGTGCAGACCAGGTCCACCCTGTGATGGGGTGACTGGAAGAGTCTATTTGCTCAAGGTCTTGAAGAAAGAAGGCAAACGGTACCACTGTGGGGAAAGAGCAGGTCACACAGAGAACTGGCCTGGGGTGCAGGCTCCCCTGGGACATTGGTGGGGCGAGAAGAGAGACCAGGGTGGCGGGAGCAAGAGAAAACCACCCCTGCCATTGAGTCCCTCTGACACTTGGGGGCCCCATGGGACAGAGTAGGATTGCCCCAGTGGGGTTCTGAGAGCATTCGTTCACCTTTCCCAGAGCACCCAGCCCCGTCTGCTTCCTGAGGAGCGGCAGGCGGGTTTGAACGGCTGACCTGACAGTTAGCGGCTCCATGTGGAACACGCTACGCCACCAGGGAGGGCCAGATACAGAGGGCCTCGTGTTGCCTAGAGACCTCCTCTGGCTCTTGTCTTAAAGCTGGAACACCGTGGGAACCCAGAGTCCATCTGGAGGCAACTGGACATCCCCTTACAGAAGCGTTGTGGGGAGGAGACGAGCCAGTCGGAGTGCAGTGTAGCAACAATGAAACACACCACTTTCCTCTAGTTCTTTAATGCTTCCTCTCCCCTCACCCCCCGCCACTCCGCATCATGATCCCAATTCTACCTTACAAATCCGGCGAGACCAGAGGATGTACACTGGTATAGATAGGAACCAGAAACATGGGGTTCTGGTTCAGAACCAGGACAGATGATCCCTTCAGGACCAGTGGGGAGAGTAACAATACCAGGAGGGTGGAGGAAAAATGAAGTAGAAAGGGGGAACTGATCACAAAGATCTACATATAACCCCCGCCCTGAGGAACAGACAACAGAAAAGGGGGTGAAGGGAGACGTCGGACAGTGTAAGATATGACAAAATAATAATAATTTATAAATTATCAAGGGTTCATGAGGGAGGGGAATGGCAGGGAGGGAAAAAATGAGGAGCTGATCTCAAAGGCTCAAGTAGAAAGCAAATGTTTTGAGAATGGTGATGGCCACAAATGTACACATGTGCTAGATACAATGGATGGATGTATGGATTGTGATAAGAGTTGTATGAGCCCCCAGTAAAATGATTTTTTTAAGAAGATGGGACACATCTTGCTGCGGAGCGTTGAAGAGGACTCAAAGTACTTCCCGCTGAGGATCAAAGACTGCAGCCTTCAGGACAAAGGAGACGTCATCACGAAGAAGTGGGACATCCACAGGGCGTGCTCATGATAAAGGAAGGCAACATCGAAGCTGTCAAGGATTTCCTTCCCCATAGCTTCACAATCCATGTCCGGGAGAGCAGCGGTCAAGAAGTTGAATGATTGGGGCTGAGCCCCGGTGGCGTAGTGGTTGCGCGCGGCCCACTGGGACAGAGGTTCAATTCCAGCAGTGGGGCTGGGCCTCCTACTCCCACCACTGGAGAGCAGTGATGCCCCCCCCCCCAAAAAAAAAAGAAGTTGAATGATGGTGCCCCTGGGGACACCTGCTGCTAGAGACCTTGGTGAAGGTGAACAAGCAGACCCACTCTGGCACGCCCGTTCGTGCGGAAGCAGGACCATGACGGAGGACGCTCCAAAAGACTTGGTGCTTCAGAATCAACGGGGCTGGCAAGGTCTATGAAGAATCTGGTCGAAGTCCATCCAGGAATGGAGAATGACGAGACTCCGTCTTGCCCGGTTGGGCCATCAGGACAGACACATCCTTGGAGGAGGAGATGGAGCCTAGTAAGGCAAGGTCCCCTAGAGGGCCGGATGAACACAGTGGTTGAAACAAGGTGCATGCACACGGCAACAGCGGGGAGCCAGAGAGGTGGGGTGGGGAGTGTCAGAACAAGGGCAGAGTCAGGAGGACTGTAGGGCTTCTGACCTCAAGAACTGGAAACTGGAGCTGCTGACAACGGAATGGGAAAGGAGTTTGAAGGTACAGCTTGAGGGAAGACCAGAGCATCCTGGTGGGGCGTTTAAAGTGCAGGGAACCGGCTACTGGATTTGTGAGCCTACAGGTGAAGGAACGCTGGCGGCTTAGTGGTTTTTATGGGTTGGGCAGCGGTCTGAGAGGTTGGCAGTTCAAAACCACCAGTCACTCAGAGATGAGAAAGAGGGTGTTTTCTACTCCCACAAAGAGTTACCGTCTGGGAAACTCACAGGGGCGGTTCCACCCTGTCCTAGAGGGTCTCTGTGAGTCGGCATCAGCCTGACTGCAGTTGAGTTTGGGTTTCTTTTCTCCTTAAGTTGAGCAGAGAGAACCAGACGAGACAGACGTGGCCTCAGCGTGTGGCGCTTAAAGACGAAGGTCTGGATCGCCAAGGAAGTGAGTGGAGAAAGAGAAGAGAAAAAGGAGAGAGAAGAGGGCTTGAAGCCTCGAGAGACTTTAAAATGTAGAGGTCGGGCACGTGATGAGGCGAGAGGGGGGTCAGTGAAAGGGCAATCAGTGAGGGCAATCAAGGGGGTCGCACCCCGGTAAAAGCCAAAGAGCACATCTTGTAGGAGAAAGGAGGGGTCTGTTGCACTGCTTGGTGAACTCAGAGAACAAGAGCCCTGGTTTAAGCCAGACGGAGGGCACCAGCGAGCTTCGTAGAACAGGCTATGGAGAACAAGAGAAGAGGATGTGAAGGCCGTGGGTTCAGACACCTTTCAGAGAGCAATGAGAGGCGGGAGTGGTGACGAGGTGAGAAAGGACATTGTACGCTCCGCTGGAGTGATCCAGTAGAAAAGACAAGTTTGGTGATGTAGGAGAGAAGGAGAATTGCTGGGACCATGCCTGGAGCCTGTGGCCGGGGCTGGGATCCAGTGCACGGCGGGGAAGCGAGCCTTTGATGGGAGCTGAGTAGTTAGTTCATGGTCAGAAGGGGGACATGCACAGGCTTGTCGGCAGGTGGGTCGATGCAGAGGGAGCTGTGGACAGTCTTTTCTAGGTGCTTCTATTTTCTCAGTGAAAGAGGGAGCACAGCCTCAGGAGAGCATGAGGGTGGTGGTCGCGGTGGGGAGGTAGGTGCTGGATAGTTGAGGACAGGACAAAAAGGAATAAATAGAAATCCAGAGGGGTGGAAGAACTGAGCGGATTAGGGAATGTAGCATAATTCCAGGCAGCATGGAGGGCATGCCGAAAAGGAGAGTCTTGAATTCATAAGAAGACCAGCCCAACTCATGGTATCTTTCTCTCCCGTGGCATTCATTCGTGTGGCAGCTACATCATCTGTCAACTTGCAAAGGGGTGGAGTCTAGCCTGTCAGTCACAGCCAATGAGGCCTTGGTGTGGACCCGGCCTCCTCCTGAGGATTCTGGGAACTCCTGTCTTCCTCCCTGGAGGCGGGACACAGAGTGTCTCTGCTTGTCTCCGTGGGAGACATTCCTGTTGACAAGTCTCATGGAGCCACGCTGATGGAACAGAAGAGAAAGAGTAGCCTCTCTGAGGCCGGATACCTCTCATCTGGGTGTGATTTCCATCAGGTGAGTCTGCCGCCCTCATCTCTCCTGGCCCCGTTTGACAGACAAGGTTGTGGGGTCAGGGTGGACCAGCCACCCTGGCTGAGACGAGCCCACGGTCACACAAGGAGCCAGCAGTGCCAGGCTGCAGGGGGTCCCTGCCATCTGAGGTTTTGGCTCTTGGCTTCCCCAAGGGTAGTTACCAGGAGAGGCCCACTTGGCTCCAGAGCCCCTCCCATCTCACCTGCCATCTTCCTCCCAGGAGCCTCAGCTCTCAGACTCAGACAACCGCCCGCCCGTTCAAAGACCTCACTCTCTCTTACGTCTCTACGTAAGAAGGGGGGGAGCCCTGGCTCTCCCCATTAAGAAGGCTGCCTCCGCCCCCACCAGCTCAACTCCCTGCCCCCGTCCTATGCCAGCACACAGGTGTCAGCCACCTCACTCCCCCAGATCCTCTTCTAGATCGACTGGCGGGGACAGGGGCTGGAAGCTGCCTGGTTGAGACTGAACTCAGGGTGACCTGGCACCAGGAGACTGGACCGCTGTGATGCCGAGGGCTGATTTGGGGAGGCGGATTGCCAGGCCTTTCTTCCTAATCCATCTTAGACTGAGCCTGTGGGGCCGAGGGAACTGAAGAGATGGAGACATGGGCTTGGCCTCAGCAACCTCATTCTGGAAGAGGCTTCTCCACCCACTGCCATGGAGCTGCTGTCGGCATGCCGGCTCTCAGCTCCACCCCCCGCCCCCCTCCCCAGCAGCGGTTGTAACACAGTGTGTGAGGGCAACTACAGCAGCTGTTCGGCTCACAGGCCAGAGCCAAACCCAGTCTGGGGTCAAGTGGCCAGGGTCCAAGTCTCGGCCAGCAAGGCTCTGGTCATTCCCCCACCCACACCCCTTGTGATTCCTCTCTCCCCTGCTCCCCTTATCTCACTGCCCAGCTTCCCAGCAATTTGCTTCGAGTCCTGGAGCAGCCCCCTTGCCTCCTGTCACAGGGCCTTTGCACAGACAGTCCCTGTGCCTGGAATGCTCCCTGTCCCCTGGTTAACATGTTCTCCCACGAGCTGATCTCAGCTGATTTCTGCTTCCTTAGGAAGGAAGTACAACCCAGGTCGAGGCAAGAGGCAACTTCCGGCCCCCACTCCACTGGCTGTGATGTTATATACCCTCAGGGTATCTTGGGAGGCAGATACAGTATAGCATTTAAGTACAGGTCTCTAGACCAATGCTCCCTGAGTTCAAACACCACCTCTGCTGTTTACTAGCTCCATGCTGTTAGGGTCAGTCCTTAGCCTCCCGTTGGTTCATGTCCTTGCCTGTAAAATGGAGATGTTACTGGCATCTGCCTCGCTGGGTGGACATGGGGGTGAGTGACCCGATTCCCATGCAGCCCTGAGACACCGCAGCAGCTCCACGCCCGTGGAGGAGGACAGTCTCTGTTGTGGGATAATGTGGACCCAGGCTGAGCCCCAGCGCTGGGCAGAGCTGGGCGGGGTGGACTGGGGCTCCTCTCTGCAGAGCTGGGTCTGGGTGCTCCGTGGATATTTGTGAGGGAAAGAAATGCGGGGTACAGGTAGGGCTGGAGGGCCCGCTTCTCAGCGATGCCCTGCCACGTCCGACGGCGTGTTAGAGCGAGTTGGTGGTGGTGTCGGGCAGGTCGCTGCTGCCCAGGGGACCCCAGGATTGTGGTGACCCCATGCACATTGAAGTTGGATCTCTGTGCTTCACAGGGCTCTCATGGGCTGAGGTGGAGATAGAGTGCCTGGCCTTTCTTCCTGGTCTGTCTCAGGCTGAAAGGTCTGCTGAGTCCTGGATGGCATCGCAGACGGCAGACAGGCGATAACCAAGCACAAGGCACGGTGACCAGGAAATCACGAGTTCCATCCCTGTTGTCTGACCATCATCGTTGGCCTCTAACAGACTTCTTATTCTCCCATGAGTCCCTTGCATGCATAGCCTGGCAAACTCTTGGATGGGACACTGCTTCTGTCTTGAGTGGGGGGAAAACGGGCCGCATCTCATATCTGCACGTGGAAGAACAAATGTATGCTCACTCCCACTCCCACCCGCCTCCCCAGCCCAACCAGGGGAAGTGCACACATCCGCTCAACGCAGAGTGATGGTGGTCGTCTCCATGGAAACGAGTCCCACTTCGACTTAAGCCAGCAGAAGGGGGGCGCCAGGCTCACCAGCAGCATGCCCCCAGCCTCTTCTGAGCCCCAGAGGCAGAGAGGAGAGAAGGGGAGAAGGCGTGAGGCCACAGAGGGCAGGGTCACAGCAGGGTGAGCCAGCCCCTCACCAGCCCCGAGGGACCCAGATGGCAGGACCAACACGCGGGATGCTAGGAAGGGCAGTCTCTTTCGGTCTCTCTCTCTCTCCCTGCCACTGCTACATGTGGGGTGACAGAGATCTCAGGTTCTGTCAGCAGGAAGTTGGGGGAGCCCTCTATCCTCTCAACCCCTAAAGACTGCTGCTGGCTCACAGCTGTGCAGACAGCACTGACCTTCACAGAGCCTACTCTGGGCCACTGCTGAGCCCAGGACTCCGGGAAAAGAGGACAGTTCACCACCTGCCCTCAGGGAGCACACAGGCCGGTGGGGAGGACAGATAGGAGGACATGGAAGGAGACCATCCGAATTGCAAGTGAAAACAGCAAATGTACACAACATACGCATGCTCTTGTGTCTAGCTTTTCTGAGGGAACTGTGGATGGTAGCTGATGTCCAAGAGAAGGCCTGGTGGGGCTTAGGCAGGGAGGGAGGCTGACTTTTCGTTACATGCCATTTTCCTCTTTTTGAAGTACACTGTATGCCTCTCACCAACCCAGACCAAACGCAACAAGGCACTGGGTGACAGGTGCAGTCCTAGGCAGTGTGTCTACCCAGTGCCGGGCCCAGAGGAGAGGAACAGGTGGGCGGACTTTGAGGGACTAACTTCTCCTGGGATAGCAGAGTTCTCATCTCTGTGTACTTGCCTCTGTGTATGTGCTTGTCCCTGTGTGTGCATGTCTCTGTGTGCATGTGTGTGCTTGGTTCTGTGTGTGCATGTATGTGCCTGTTTCCCTGTGTGCCTGTGTATATTTGTCTCTGTGTGTTTGTCTCTCTTTTGCCTGTTTGTGTTTGTCTCTGTATGTGCATACTTGTCTCTGTGTGTCCTTATCTCTCTATGCATGTGCTTGTCTCTGTGTGTGCATGTGTGTGCCTCTGTGTGTGCCTGTGTGCATGCATGTCCCTATGTAGACCCCAGTGCTTCAGGACATGAGTCTGTGGTGGTGACTATGGGTTTGTGTCTGTACATGTTGGCGATTACACTGATTTGTTTGTGTGGACTGTGTTTGTGTTTGTATGTGTTTTGAGAACTAGTTGTACATACACATGTAGGCATTTAAGCCTATGGATTTGCGTGTCTTTGTATGTGTGCATGTGTGTGTATACATGTGTATCTTGCCAAAGGCATCAGAGGTCGAGCCATCTTAGCGCTGCCATTCCAGGCATCTGCTCTGGACCCAGAACAACCTGAGGGAAGCAGACAAGCGAGGAGTAGTACCTAGACTCTGGCCCAGGGCCACCTGGGAAAGGGGAGGTGGCCATCAAAGGTGTCTGCAGGAGGATTTTCCCTGTGGTGCCTGCCTCTCAGTGAGACAGTTCCATGTTCAGGGGGGAGCCCAGCCCCATAGCCCACACGAAGTCTTCAGATGAGCACAGGTCCCAGAGACTCTTCTCTCACTTTCTCGACTTACTTAAAGGGGAAAGAGTCACTCGGTTACTCTGGAATCTCTGAAGCTTTATAGAAGTGACCCTTCAACGTCACAGCATCAGCACCCCTGTCAGTGTGTTGACCCAAAGACAGCGTGTCATCCCACTCCACCACCCCTCCATATTTCTGATCCAGCAGGTTTGGGGACTTCTCTTTTTTTGGGGGGGCATCACTGCTCTCTGGTGGTGGGAGTAGGAGGCCCAACCCCACTGCTGGAATTGAACCTCAGTCCCAGTGGGCCGTAGACCTGCGCACAACCACTACGCCGCCGGGGCTCAGCCCTTTGGGGACCTATTGAGATCAGCATCTTCAACAAACTACTGGGGAGGGAGACTTGCTGAGCCCCAGCCCTGCTCTTGGGGAGCCCCCAGCATGGTGGAACCCAAGTCCAAGGCAGAGGGAGGACGTGGCTTGAGGACACCCCGAGTTCGGGAATGCAGGCAGGGCCCCTCCCCCCTTTCCCTCAGACCTCTGTGGGGGCGTGAGCAGTACTCCCAGGGCTGGCAGATTGAGTCCTGTTTTGTCTCCCAGTTTCTCCACCTGCCACTCACCAAATAATTCATGCAGCAAGGGAACTCGCAGCCTGGGGAACACAAACAACACCCCCTAACTGCTGTCCAGTCCACGCTGACTCAGAGTGGCCCTATGGGGCAGTCTTGAACTGCCCTGTGGGTCTCCCAGACTGTGAATCTTTACGGGAGAAGAAGGACCCCATAGGTGTGGCCCTGAGGCCCATCCAAAGGGCAGTGGAGCCACTGGCCCCAGGTGGGCGGTCCAGCAAGGTGGCTGGAGAGCAGGCTGGCAGAGGTGCTCTTACCAACTGGCTCACAGTGAACGGTCCGGCCCATTCAACCTCGCCACAACTCCTAATGGGACGGCCTCCGCTGCCGCTGATTGAGGCTGGAGCCTAGCTAGTGGGAGCGGAACATGCCCGTTCCCGGCCAGGAGCCCTTGTGAGCATCCGTCTCTCAAAGCATGCAGACCCAGCCAGAAGGAGGTTTCAGCTTGCATAGAGATGGAGAGGGGAGGGTGCCCCCAGGTCACGGGCCCAGACTGTTCAGGCTGTCTCCTGGGGGAGTCCACTCCCAAGATGGAAATGTGCCAGTCCTCTGGGTAGCCGAGGAGGAGGAGGAGGCATGGGAGACCCGGGGGAGAGGCCTGGTCCCGGGGCTCTGGCTCCATCTGTCTAAATAGGGCAGGAGCTGAGTGGGCTGCCCGGGGGGCGGGCGCTGGACAGGAGACGGAGACGAGGGACTCTGAGCACAGCTGCCCGAGTGGCCTGTGGGCGGGAGGAGTATCACCACGGGGTAAGGGTGCAAGGTGGGCCTGCAGACAGTGCCAGGTGGCAGCCAGAGGTGGTGATGCTGGGAAGACCGTTGACAGAGGGTTCAGTGTCCCGGCAGAAATGCATCTGTCATAAAGCTATTCCTGCCCTCGTTAGAAGGAGCCCCGGTGGTCGTGTGGTGACGAGTCGGGCTGCTGAGGGCAAGGTTGGCAGTTTGAAGCCGCCAGCCACTCTGTGGGAGAAAGACGAGGCTTTCTCTTCCTGTGAAGAGTGGGCAGTCCCCCTTGGCTCTGGAGGGTCCCTGTGCAGAGTCGCCACGAGCGTGATGGCCGTGAACGCCTTGTGTGCCTGACTCAGTTCTCGCAGCCAGCTTTGCCCGAAGCCCACCTTCCGAGATCGATATCCCTACAGAGACATTACATTTGACCCTTCTCCCGGGCTCGGCCAGAGCAGCGGCGCTCACCCAGCGCCCGGGAGCTTCCAATTTCCTCCGTGAGCTTGCGGGCTGCTGTTTTCGTTCAGGTGCTGCTGGCGTTTCGTTTTGGGTTGTTTTTATTTTAAGCCTCCGATTTTGCCAACGATCCTGCTGTTTCCGCGGCCAGAGTGAGCATGAGTATCGGTGGACCTACGGCAACCACGGTTTGGAGAGAGGCGCGCGCACTGAAGGACAAGGAGGGGAACGACGTGGTGAAGGCTGCCAGTCTGTTAGGAGCCCTGGTGGTGTCAGGCTGGCAGAGGCTCTCTCACCAGCTGGCTCACAGAGAACGGTCCGGCCCGTTCGACCTTGCCACAACTCCTGATGGGACGGCCTCCGCTGCCGCTGAGTGAGGCTGGAGCCTAGCTAGTGGGAGCGGAACATGCCCGTTCCCGGCCAGGAGCCCTTGTGAGCATCCGTCTCTCAAAGCATGCAGACCCAGCTGGGGGAAGGTTTCAGCTTGCATAGAGAAGGAGGGGGGAGGGGAGGGTGCCCCTGGGTGGTTAACTGCAAGGCCAGCAGTTCGAGAGCACCAGAAGCTCCTGGGGAGAGAAGACGGGGCTTTCTGTCCCGATGAAGAGTTAGTCTGGGACACTCACGGGGCAGCTCTGCCCAGGCCTGCAGTCACCCGGGCTCCCAGGGCCAGGGCGTGCGGGCCCTCAATCTCGGGCCCAGGGGTTTGACTTGATCCAGCAGGTGGCAGGGAGCTGCTGCGGTGTAAGAACCAGCCCAGTGTGATCTGCTTTGAGCATGGAAGGTCCTCCTGACCGAGCTCCTCTCTTAGCAACTGGGGAAGGCTCCAGGCTCTGACCCTGAGCAGACAGGCTTCCTGGGGCGCCCGAGAGGCCCTGACAACCAACTGATGTCTCCGCCGCCACCTGTTTGGGGAGGCCTCTCCTGACTCACTCCCCTGGCACACTGCCCAGCTTCCCTCTGAGGTGGCCCCATTGCACTCACCACCTTCAAACACACTCTGCCCATCACACGGCTTGTCCTCACCCACGAGAGAGTCGCAGCCCCGTGCGGGCCGGCGTAGGCCCTATTCCTCCAGTGGGCCTCGGCACAGCCCTGCAATCCCATGTGCAGCTCCCTGTTGAAGGGGGAGATCTGAAGACCCCCGGCACTGAGCCACAATGCTCTGGTCTGGCCTCCCTGGCACCTTGCGGCTGGTTCCCGGGCTTGGCAGCGACTCAGCCTCCGAGCGAGCAGAAAATCTCCTCACCAGGGATCCGGGAAGATTTGCACAGTGCCTTCTATCCGCCTCGCCCCAAACCATCACCATCTCTGCATCTTGGAGGGGAGCGAGGGCGAGGGAAATGTCACCCAGGGCAGCGCCGCCGCTGCCTGGGACAACTGCAGTAGCCGCTCAGAGCCCGGGCCACTTGCCGTGCACAGTAGCTGTGCCCCGTGAAGCCCCCATGGACACTGAGTTAGGGGACTGGGGGGAGAACAGGGCAGGTTGTTACGGGGCTCAGGCAACAAGGTCTCTGTCAATCAGATCAATCCGTCCGCGTGGTTATGAGCCAGATGTGTTCCTGTGATTTTAAGATTCTGTAGGTACGTTGGGCCATCAGCATGGGGTTCTTATCTAGCCCTATGCGAAGCCCTGGTGACCTAGTCGAGCAGAGGGGCAGCGGCACAGAGGAAGGCCCGCAAGGAGATGGAAGGACGCAGAGGCTGCCCCCCTGGGCTCGGGCACAATAACAACTGTGAGTGAGCATGGTGCAGGGCTGGGCAGGGTTTCCTTCAGCTGTGCACGGGGTTGCAATGGGTCAGAACAGGGTTGCTATGGGTCAGGACCAGCTGGATGGCACCTAACACAACAGTAAAGACCCAGTGGGATCGTCCCCATGCTGCACGCTCCTTCCCGGGGGTCGGGGGTGGGGGTGGGGCGCCTGTACAAAACTTTGCTTGATGTGTGAGTAAAGGCCTCTTTTTTTTTTGGGGGGGGGGCATCACTGCTCTCCGGCGGTGGGAGTAGGAGGCCCAGCCCCACCGCTGGAATTGAACCTCCGTCCCAGTGGGCCGCAGTCCCACGCACAACCACTACGCCACCGGGGCTCAGCCCAAAGGCCTCTTTTTGAAGATCCAGTGTTCACGGAGCCACTCTGAACTCAGCCAGCAGCACGCTCCCTGGTGCCTCTGAATCTCGACCGGGGCCCTCCCCGCTCACCTTCAGCCCCACACCAGGGGGTCACCGTGAACCCTGAATCCACCAACCCCAAGCAGCAAGGTGTAAAAA
The DNA here is from genome assembly GCA_004026705.1 of Nesogale talazaci. Classification (NCBI taxonomy): domain Eukaryota; kingdom Metazoa; phylum Chordata; class Mammalia; order Afrosoricida; family Tenrecidae; genus Nesogale; species Nesogale talazaci. The sequence goes on along the minus strand of PVJH01032985.1, from coordinate 8,384 downwards.
AACAGAGGCCCTGCAGGGGACTGCAAGGGGGGCCCTGGCCAACGGGATGTGAGAGGGATGGGAAGATGGGGGTGATTTGGGGGCTAAAAACACATTTTGGGGAGGAAGTGGATTCCACACATGCAAACCCCATGAACACTAAGGACTGAGTGTTGCTGCAGATTCCTGGCTGGTAGCCACCTGGGAAACCACTGTCAGGGGTCTGGCATTTGATTCCATTTTGGCTGTACACCGATCTTAGCCCAAAACCCTAACCCTCACCCACGGCCAGAGGGTCTGTCCCAACTCAGAGCTGACCTCCCCGGGTGGGGGCGGGGGCGGGGGCGGGGAGGGGGAGGGGGAGGACCATGGAGGTCAACTGTTGCAGGAGTTGAAAGCCTCATCTTTCTTCTCCCGGAGCGGCTGGTCATTTTGTGAACTGCCCAACTGCAGATCTTTTGATTGGCAGTCCCACTGGTCACCCACCATGCCCCTACCCCCACCCGGGGCTCCAACCTTATGTCACAGGCAGTACACCTCCACTTCACAGATGGGGAAACTGAGCCTCAGAGCGAGTCACTGACTGGCCACGCTCGTCCCAGCAGTGGGGAGCCCGACTGTGAATCCACTCTGGTCCCCCCCAGACCCAGGGTCTGGGGACCTGTCTGCCACAACGTGGCCTTTGCTTTAGCTGGAGACGCTACTGAAGGGGACGGGGAGCTGAGTCCACAGGACTGGCTGAGTACTCGCCCACGGGACCTCCGGCTTCCCACCGAGCCCTGGGAGCCAAGCTCTGGTCACCTCTCAGTGACACATGAGGACAATGACGTCCTGTCTGCCGTCTGGCCTGACCTCATGGGCCCGGAGGAGCTCTAAGTGCAGGCAGTGCCAGCTCTGGGCAACGGCCAGGCTCTCTCCTGATGCGGATGGGTTCCAGGGCTGGAGGACACAATTGAGCTCCCGGTGTCTGCCCCTCAGGATCCCAGAGAAACCAGGACCACCCCTCTGTGCGGACCCAGTGCCCTGTGCCCAAGTCTGCCCTTACCAGCCACAGGGAGCAGCAGAGCGGGGCTCGACCCCAGCTGTGTGGCTGTCCGTGGCAACACATGGTTCTTTTTTGTTTGTTTGTTTGTTTGTTTTTGTGTGTGTGGGTATCACTGCCTCTGGTGGTCGTGGGCGCTACCCAGTGCCGCTCCTGAGAGCCCCTGCTGGATCCGAACCGCCAAGCCCGCAGGCTGCAGTTCCGCACTCAACTACTCACGCCACCGGGGCTCAGCCCAACACATGGTTCTTTAAGATACATTGCAGACGGCTTATTTTGTGTGGGGTAAACCACAGGCGGCCTCTGCTTCTTTCCAAGTTTGTAAGGGGCCGTGGCGAACTATGGATGCTTTTAGACCCGTCTCTCATTCACATCCAGAGCCTCAAGGACAAAGTGGAGTTGCCCCTCTGAAACCGCTGCCCGGGAGTGGAGAGCTTGTCTTTGTCCTGCAGAGCAGCTGCTGCTTTGGAACTGCTGACCTGCATGTAACCCACTGCGCCGCAGAGTGCCTTGCCTTGAGGGTAGGGAAGGTGATGACAAGCCTGGGCTCAGGGAGATGAGCCGGGTTAGGAGAGAGCAGCCCTCCTCCAGCGGGCACGAGCATGTGCTGGACACCCTGCAAGCAGCTGGCACCTCACACAGTCTTCCTGGTATCCCCCCTGCACAGCCGGTGAGGCTGAGGCCCGGAGGAGAGGACAAGCCTGCAGAACCCAAGCTCTTCACCGCTACTTGACGCTGCCTCTCCCCGGGGTCAGCCTGAACTGGGGGGCCCAGGCTGGAGGGAGGAGTGTGAAGTGAAGACATCGCCTTTGAGCCCGGAGGGCTCTGGCCAGGGACCGCCGCATGAAGCTCTCTGCCTGGCCCAGGGAAAGCACTAGATGGAGCGGCAGTTCTATTGCCTCTGCGATACCAACACCAGCACAGCTCTGGGCCGGCAGCCCAAGCAGGCAAGCTTCTTCCGCAGAGAAGACGCTTTCGAACCAAGCCCCCTCCTCCACACACACACTTTCCAGTTCTTTCTCCCTTTGATTTACTGCCTGGTTTACTTGCGTGGGGCATCCCGCTGGCCCTGCTGGGCTGCTAAGCACAAGTCAGAGGTTTGAAACCACCAGCCCCCAACAGTGGGAAAGAGGCAGTTTTCTGCACCTGTGAACACTGGCAGTCCCAGAAACCCGTGGGGGGCAGGGAGAGGGGTTCTATTCTGTCCTTGACAGGGTTGCCAGGAGCTGGCAAGGAATTTTACTTAAATAAGAAAGAAGGCCTCCCTGAGGTGCTAAACTGACTGTCACACCCTCTAACTCTGCCCCTTTCACAAAGGGTGGAGTGGGGGAGGGGCTGTTGGGAGCAACCAGATGCTAGTGGGAAGGGGGGGAAAGGGTGCCAGGGGCTGAAGCAGGGCAGGGGATGGGCTGGGGCTGGAGCAGGGGCAGGGGCAGGGGCTGGAGCAGGGGCAGAGGCAGGGGGTAGGGCAGGGACTGGGTAGCTGACTATGTTGACAAGATGACATCAGGGCACTCTTCAGAGATATGCACACACCATTTTAAAGGCCACTGTGAATTGGCACCCATCAGAGGACTGGGAGTCTGGCTTTGGTCCTGATCTAAGTAATGCTTGTGAAGCAGGAGGGAGAGGAGGCGGGGGCCTGCGGCTGGATTGTTTCACTCAGGCCCCTTGATGCACTAACCTTCTACGGAGATGCCATCTTCCAGAACCCTGTCCCGAGGAGGTGCCCAGATGCAGGGGTCTCTGGGAAGGGCCCATCTGGTTGGGGTCTGGGCACCTTCTAAACTGGGGTCAGCTGGGCAAGAACCACTGGGGGCCCAGCTAAAAACACACCTTGGGCATTTCTTCCCAGTAGAGCTGGGTCCTCCTGGAACAGTGGTCTCTGGAGAGGGGATAGAACCACCCGGCTTTCCTGCCAAGTGGTGGTGGGTTTGGCGGGCAGAGGGGTTGCCAAGCCCCAGTGGGGTATCCATCGCTGGAGCTTGAGGGTAAGGCAGGTCCTAGGGGCTCAGCCTTGGTGGGTGAGGTGGGCGGACACCTACCTGGAGCAGCAGGAGAGGCGCGTGGGTTCTGGCCTACTGCTTCCTGATGGATCCTTAGGAAAACTCGCTTCGGAGGGGCCTGGCTGCGTCTCTGCTTGCTTCCCGACCACAAAGGTGGCTCTCAGGCTCTGTGGCATGGGGACAACAGAGCACTCAGCGCAGGTGGGCATGGGTCCCAGTCCTCCTCCCGCCTCCTCCGGGCTCCTCCCCCAGCCTCTCCCTCCCTGGCTCAAGATGCTTCTCAGCACCCGCCAACCGGGCCTGCTTCAGACCGAAGCCAGAAAACCACCACACTCGCAAGCAATTCCTCTCCGAGGGGTCTAACAGCAGGCGCACAGACAGACATCGGGACCCCGTGTCCACGCTGCTCCCAGCCTCCCCATGTGGTTTTCAGGGGCTCCTTCCTCTGCAGGGGGGCAACCTACTCCTTATTCATACGTCATGCTCGGGAAAGCCTATAGGCAGGGAGAGGAGGAAGACCCTGGAGAAGAGGCCTGACTGTGCCAGCAACAACGTTACCCTGGAGAGAAGGGCTGAGGAGGAGGGTCCCATGAGTCAGAACAGGTGTGCTGGCATCCAAAGCCTCGCCCCCCTCCCACCTTCCTGACCTCATGGCCTCTAACACAGATCCCCATGTGGCGGTGACCCCCCAATCATAAAATTGTTGTCGCTACTTCATCACTGTCATTTTACTACCCCTAGGAATCGTCAAGTACAGAGCGGATAGGCAGGATGGATTTACCTTGTCACAAATTGAATAACATTAAAGCTTCATGAGTCATCACAAAAAGCAATGTCATTCTATATCGTGGAATGTTTATTGCTAATAATTTCTAAAAATTTCACGGACAAATCAGTGAAATTTCATCTGGAAGCATGGCGACACATGGGTAACAATCTTCACCCCAGGTACTCATAGGTGGGCATATCTGCATGTGGGCGGACCGGCCTGGAGACGGAGAGAGGAGTGTTCCCAAGACCATCAGAAATATGTGTTTTCTGATGATCGTAGGCGACCCCCTGTGAAAGGGTTGTTCGACCCCAAAAGGGGTTGAGATCCACGGATTGTGAACCGCTGACCTACAACAACCTGTCCTGAGCAGTCCAAAGGTGGAAACAGCCTGAAAGTCCATCCACGGGTGCACGTTCAGGGAAAGAGGTGCACAGGCAAACAAAAGGACAATGCAACAATCCCCCAATCCCACCCCGATCGCCCTGCAGTTGCTCCTGGCTGACCTGTAGCCACCGTGTAGTGCCCATCAGCCCTGCTCCCTAGGGTTTCTGAGACTGTCAGTCTTTGCAAGAGCAGCCAGCCTCATCTTTCTCCTGCAGCATGGTTGGTGGGTTTGAACTGCTGACCTTCTAGTCAGTAGCCCAGTACAACGCCCATGATGCCACGAGGACTCCTGCAGCGGAATCAGAGCTGTTCAGCCCTGATCGATGATACAACATGTGGACCTTGAAATGATGGTGCCGCAGGAGACAAGCCCGTCACAGATGGGCACGTCTCGTCTGACCTCTCTGCTGGGAAATGTCGGCAAGAGCCAAAAGTACAGACGGCGGTGTGTCCGTGGCGAGCAAGGGTGGGTGACAGGAAGACACGGAGATGGGGGGCGGGGGGGACACACTGAGCTTCTGTAAAGGTGAGGGAAGAGTTGGGTGATGGCTCGAAGTGATGACGGAATAGCAGAATGGGTCTATTTAATAATGCTGAGTTATATGTGGGTGGACTGGTGAAATGGTGAGGTTCTTTTATTTTTAATGGAAAACCTCGATATTTACAATAATTAAAGCCCCCCTCCCATTTTAAAGAGACACCCCTGGGTCTCCATGAGGTAGAAATCACGGGGCAGTGTGCTGCAAAGATGGAAGGGTCTTCATCTGAAGAGAGGGGTCGGTCAACAGTCCCTTCTCTCCAAGAGGCATCAGACGCCTGGCCTCTGGGGACAGACAAGTCAGGCCACCCAGACAGCCTTCTGGCACCTGTCCAGGTCCCACTGTCCTCAGACTGGAGAAGATTGTGTGTGTGTGTGGGGGAGGGGTATGAGGTGGAGTGTCCAGATTGAAAATTGTGACAGCTGAGACCAGGACCCCACAGAAAAATGCGTTTAAAGAGGAAGCCCGTGTGAATTTGAGATCACATCTCTATAATTTCCTTCTTCCTGAAGATTCTATATTCTGAAAATAGCATGCTTATGTGGAAAAATGTGAAACTACGCATGCTAATATACTGTGAAAAGACATCTCAGACTCCCCAATCCCATGTTCCAAACACAGACATTTGTAGAGTTTTCCAAGTTCCCTTCTAGAATTTTCCCATTAGTATGGACAACTGTATACATATGTCCATGCCTACAAGGAGCCCTGACGCATTGCAATGGGTTGTGCAATTGGCTGCTAGTTTCAAGGTTGGTGGTTCAACACTACTAGCCTATCAGAAGGAGAAAGCTGAGGCTGTCTGCTCCTATGTGGTCTCTGAAACCCTAAGCAGTTCTATTCAGTGCTATTGGGTCACTGAAAGTCAGAATCCATGGATAACAGTGGGTACCTATGCCTGCATCTTTTTTTTTTTTTGGAGGGGGGGGCATCACTGCTCTCCGGTGGTGGGAGTAGGAGGCCCAGCCCCACTGCTGGAATTGAACCTCCATCCCAGTGGGCCGCAGTCCTGCGTACAACCACTACGCCACTGGGACTCAGCCCTTTTTTTTTTTTTTTTTAACAAGCAAAAATAGTTTATTTAAGGATGGAAGACCCAAAATTGGGGGCCCAGGATAAGACCAAAGCAGCTGCCTAGGGTTGACACAAACTAGCCCAATTCCCTGCAGGGAGCCCAGCAGTAAAGAAGCCCTTCCCAGGCCCACCTCGCCCTACTCCCCCGGCCCCCACCGGAGGAACTGGCCACCACCAAGTCCTCATCATGGTGACACGCCATTTCCGACGTGCCCACCCGTGTTGTCCAGAGTAGCCTGCATCTTTGGTCACCTGACCCAGATCGCATTCCTGGTGCCCTTTCTTTAGGAGGAGCCCCTTGTTGGGCTGCCGACCTCCAGGTCAGGCGTCTGAACCTGCCAGCTGCTCTGAGGAAGGGTGAGGGGATTTCCGCCCCGGAAGCCCCCGAAAGGCAGTTCCAATCCGCACAGCAGGATTGCTGTGAGCCAAACTGATTGAAAGGCGATGAGCGGAGTTGAGCGGTGTCTTCCTAGTTTGTTAGCAAGCAACACGGGCCTCCACAGATCAGCCCCGACAGAACCCCTCTCATTGTATTCCAGAAATGATCGGCACTAACTTGGGGGAACCCACCCTTTGTTGCTGTTGTTAGTTCGTTCCGACCCACCCACGGAGACCCTGTGGTCGGCAGAAGGAACTCCCTCCCCCCAGTGCCACGCCGTCCTCCCCACCGTCCTGATGCCTGAACCCAGTGCTGCAGTCCCTGTGTCCACCCATCTCGCCGAGGGCTTTCCTCTTTCTCACTGCCCCCCTCCTTTACCGAGCAGGACATCCTTCTCCAGGGACTGGTCCCTCCTGCCAGCATGTCCCAAGTTCTCGAGACGATGTCTCAGCATCCTTGTCTCTGAAGGAGCCTTCTAGTTGCGGTGATGGGACTTGGGGGTGTCGACTGTCTTGCTACGCAAAGCGGCAGGGAACGTCTTTGATAAGCTGTCTTTGTGCATGCCTACGACGTGAGTGGTCGGAGAAATCCCTGGGAGCGATGGACACAAGGATAGGTGGGCCTAAGATTCTGACAGACACCGCGAACTTGTCTTCAGGAGGGGACAAATCCATCGACACCCCAGCCCCGGAAATGCCCCAGGGAGCCTGCAGCCCTGCCCTCAACAGCACCAGCGCCTGCATGATCCAGCAATTCCACGGCCAGGCAGAAACCCAAACGGAGGAACGAGAGAGGCGCAGACCGGCACTTGTTCATTGCAGCACTGTCCACAGCGGCCAAAGACGCATTCTCGAATTTGCAGACCTGGCCAGCCCGAGAGCGGAAAAAAACGACACCTCATTTTGATTTGTGAATGATCTAAAATGGCAGGCGCCTTTTCACATGTCCCTTGATTGACTGATGGGCCTTGGTGCGTGCTCGCAGGTGAGTGAACTGTCAGCGTCCTCCTCGTGTATCTGTTTATGAAGACGCTTTCCTCGATCCACACAATCGACCTCTTGTCGTGGGCAGTTGCCCGCCATGGACAGTTGACTCTTTCGAAATTTTATTTGTGGTATCTTTTGTTCACAAACACTTCAGCTTTTCTGGTGGTCAGATGCACTATGCTCTTCATCGTCCTGGGACTGGCTCAGAAAGCCTTCCCTGCTCTCCATGGCTGACTGCTGCTCTGATTTATAGAGATCCCACAGATCTCGGAGCACAGCACCCGCGGGCCTCTGAGGTGATAAACCTTTGCGGGGAGCAGAAAGTTTCATCTTCTTTCCACAGAACAACTGGTAGGTTCTATCTACTGACTTCTGGTTCCCAGCCACCTGTGAAACCCACTGCGCCACTAGGACTCCTCCTCTCCCCTCTGGGCTCAGCAGGCTATCTGTCCATTGTTTTTGAACAGTGGCTTAGGCTTCCCTGTCCTTCTGTTTTCTCATCGACTCCCCTCTGTTTGGGAGTGAGGAGTATGAACACAGGATCAGGAAGACTGAAGGAGGGTTGATGCACTTGAATCGCAGCGCTGGTGCAGAACCCTGAAAAGACCACGCACTGCTAAACGGACAAACAAACCTGTGTGGTGGGAAGTACAGCCAGAGTCCTCCTTAGAGGCGAGGAGGGCGAGACGTTCTTGCATGTGCTGTGGACACGTTGTCAGGAGGAGGACATCGTGCTTGGTCAAGCGGCAGGACAGCGAAGGGGAGGGAGGCCACCCACTCAAGGGACTGACATAGCGGCTGCTAAGAGGCTTGAACACAGGGACGGTTGTGAAGATGGCAGTGGCCTGGGCAGGGCATGCTGCTGTCGTGCGTGGGCGTGGTACCTTGCTGCTTGATTACCTTTTTCCCAAGTGGCTTGTCACCTCTCCCCCCAGATCGTACTTGAATAACCCATTCCCTGCTATCACCCCCTCCCCCCCCCGTGCACATCCAGACCCCCAATGTATCTACGAACTGGTTAAGTAACTTTCAACTCCCAGGGCTGCAGGGATGGGCCCGGTGATCTGGGATAAGCTACCTCTTTAAAAGGCGGGGTGGGGGTGGGGCTAGCAATAGCACCAAGGAGCAGGGGTGGTGCGGTGGTTAAGAGCTCCGAGCCGCCCCCTAAAACCACCCCGTCCCCCAGGAGGAAGGTGCTGCAGCCGCGTCTGTAAAGATTCCAG
>PVJH01032984.1:0-22075 GCA_004026705.1 Nesogale talazaci | reverse complement strand
ATTGTTTGAAAGCCATTTAATCATAAAAGAAAAAAGTTTGTACATTAGTTAAGCATTTCTGAAACTATAAAAACTTATAAAGACCTAAAAAACATTCCATGGAAGAAATGATTTCATGTTGGAGTCCTTTTTCTTTTTTTGTGGACACTTATCTTGAAAAGTATACAGTACAAATGTATAGCCTAATAAATTATTTGTCGTGTTTGTTTTTTGTTTGGGCATCACTGCCCTCTGGTGGTGGGAGTAGGAGGCCCAGTCTTTGCTCCTGTGGAGCCACTGCTGGAATTGAACCTCCATCCCAGTGGGCCACAGTCCCACGCACAACCACTACACCACCGGGGCTCAGCCCAACTTAATAAATTATTATAGAACAAACTTGACCAGCTTCTCTGATGTACATTTTGCTTGTGGGCTCTAGATTTGTTGTGTATAGTTGTAGTTTGTTCATTTTCATCACTGGTAGTATTCCATTGAGTAAGGAGATCAAAATTTATACATCATTATTGTTGGAAGATCTAGACAGTTTTCAGTTGTAGGGTATCATGAATTATAGTACTACAACTATTCTAGTACAAGTTCATGTATGCATATACATTCTTGATGGCATTATAGACAGGCATGAAGGTATTAGAATATAGTATACAAATACATATAATTTTAGTAGACATTGCCAGACAGTATTCTTTGGTGTAAATATATATTTCCCAAAGAATTTCTTTAATTTTATATGATGTTGTTACTCTTGTTCTACACATCATAGGCATTGTAGACAGATTCTTCACCTCCCACCCAAATACCCTTGGAACTCAGTGTGAAGCTCTGTATGCTGACTTATCTGTTTAAGCCTGTTGCTCTCTTACTCCCTCTTTCCTGTTCCTTGTCCCCTCGACCCAGCTTCCCAATAACCATCAAAGTCTGCTTTCGTGTGAAGACCATTATGTAATTATTTTCTTTTAGTTTCATAGTGCTCTCAAAAATTTGTTTTTATGAGATTGAGTAATGTTGCTCAGCATAGTGTCTCCGAAATTTGTCCATGTCATGAGGTGTGTGATCATTTCATCCTCTTCTCTAGAGATGCATAAAGTGGCACTGTATGTATTTATAAAAATTTTTTATATGTAAATCTTTATTTTATTTATATAACATATTTAGAACTGGGAATTTACTTTGATTTTAAATTCACATTTAGTAACTAAAAGGCACTTATCTGGAAGGTATAGATAACAGAAATCACAGTTCTCAGCTAAAGACATCTGTCTATCAATTGGAGAGAAGACAGGCTCCTTTGAAAATTGAATGAGTACTGTGCTTCACAGGCATATAGAGTTCTTTAATTTGAACTCAACAAGGAAAGACTTCATGTTTGCAACATTTTTTAAAAGCTAGGCTAGGTGATAAAACAGCAGAAAAATTTAATTTTATGAATGGCATTTCTTTGCGATGGTAGATACTACTTTCATGAAAAATGCACTATAATATAAGAAAGATGGGGCTGAGCTCTGGTGGCATAGTGGTTGTGCACGGGACTGTGGCCCACTGGGATGGAGGTTCAGTTCCAGCAGTGGCTCCACAGGGGCAAAGGCTGGGCCTCCTACTCCCACCACCGGAGGGCGTTGATGCCTAAAAAAAAAAGAAAGATGAATCGGCAATTTAGTATATAATGTGACTCAGACTCATTATAAGTAGAACTAAGTAGAATATTAGTAAACTATAATGCTTGATTTTACAAACATTTCAAAATATACAAGGTAATGTTATAACATATTTCAAAAATCATAAAAATACTGTTTGTTACTGTACTGACATCTTCAGAAACTTTACATGTTATGATAACTTTTTTCTTTTAATCATTTTATTGGGGGCTCATACATTGCTTTTCACAATACATAGTTACACAAACTGTGCCAAGCACCTTCACATGCTACTTCCGTTATCATTCTCCAAATATCTGCTTTTCTACATGGGCCCTTTTATCAACTCATCCTTGTCCCTCCGTCGTTGCCCCCCCCCCCCCAATCCTCATTACTTTAGAAATTATTAATTGTTTTGTCATATCTTACGCTGCCCAACATCTCCCCTTGCCCACTCCTCCCGATGTCTGTCCTCCAGATAGGAGGTTATGTGTAGCTCCCTCTCTCTACCTCACCTTATCTCCACCCATCCAGTAACTCCACTCTGAGGGGTCCATTTGTCCTGGGTTCCCTGTATTTCCAGTTCCCATCTCTACCAGTGTACCTCCTCCAGTCTAGCTGGATTTGTAAGGTAGAATTGGGACCATGATAGTTGGGGGGAGGAGACCTTCAGGAACTAGAGGAAAGTTGTATGCTTCATTGCTACCTCAATGACTTGACTTGACTCACCTGTCTTCTCCCAGTGACTCCCCTGTAAGGGGGTGTCCAATTGCCCACAAGTGGGCCTTGGGTCCCCACCCTGCTCTTCCCCTCATTCTTAGTGATGTGATTCCTTTTCTTTGATGTTTGATATCTGGTCCCTTTGACCCCTCGTGACTGCACAGGTTGGTGTGCTTCTTCCTGTGGGCTTTGCTGCGTTTGCATTAGATGGCCACTTTTAGCATTTAAGGTCCCAGATACTTTATTGTTTGATGGCTGGGTGCCATCGGATTCTTCCACTCTGCCTCCGCACCCTTTTGTCCTCAGCGGCGATCGTGTCGGGAGGGTGGGCACATAATGACATGACCTCCTGGTGGCACAGGCTGGTGTGCTTCTTTCAGGGTGGGCTTTGTTTCTCCGTTTGATCATCCTCAAGCCTTTAAGACCTTGGACGCGCTATCTGTTGATAGCCGGGTGCCATCAGCTATCTTCAGCACTCTTGCTCATGTCCCCGCCTGTCCTCAGTGATCCTCTCAGGAAGGTGCTGTATCAACATTTATTTACTCATTCGTCTGCCAACAAGCATTTCAATTGTTTCCATCTTCTTGCTGCTATTGTGAAGGCGTGCAATGGTAAACATGGGTGTGCATGTTCTTTATTTCTTTACGGTTGAGTATATACCGAGTAGGGAGATTGCCAGATCATGTGATATTTCTATTTCCATGTGTATGAGGAAGCGATATGCTCTGTTCCACAGTGATTATACAGTTTTATAGTCCCACCAGCATTATTTGAGGGTTCTAATCTGCCTACATCCTATTCAGTACTTGATATTTTCTGTTTTGTTTTTTAAAAATTTTGCTTGTCAGTGTTTGTGTGGGGTGGTAGTTTTTTTTTAATTTGCATTTCTTGAATGACTAGTGGTTGCAAGCATTTCTTCCTATATTTGTTGGCTGGCAATGTTATTAATTTTAGCATTCTGGTAGAGTCATAGTTACATCTCGTTATGGTTTTAACTTGGCATTTCATTCATTGCTGATGAATTTGAATGCATTTATACATTTGGAAAACCTTTTGTGAAGTCCTTGTTTAATGTGGCTTGCTCAGTTTTCTATGGTGTGAGTTTTTTTCCCCCATTTAATTTGTTATTAGGTACTGTTGAGTGGGCTTTTTCTCATAGTGACCCTATATACAACAGAATGAAACCCTGCCTGCCCCTGAGTGAGCCTCATAATTGTTTTTATTTTTGAGCAGAGTTGTAATGGCTATTGTGTCAACCCATCTTGACGAGGGTCTTCCTCCTTTTTGCTGTTCTATACTTACCAATCATATGTTCTTCTCCAGGGACTGGTCTCCTGATAATATGTTCAGAGTACATGAGATGAAGTCTCACCATCCTGGTTTCAAAGGAGCATTCCGCTGTACCTCTTCCAAGACAGATTTGTTTCTTTTTTTGGCAGTCCATTCATGGTACTTTCTATATTCTTCACCAGCCCCATAGTTCAATATATGGGGTGCTTGTATTTGGAATATAAGCCCATTGTTGATTGTGTTACAGATATTTCCTCTCTGGCTTCTGCACTGCTCTTTAAGTGGTGTTTTTGAGAAATAGGAGTTCTTAATGTCAGTGTGAGCCAATTAATTTTTTATCTATGGATAATGCTTGTAGAATGAAAAGAATTCTCTCTAGAGGAACTCGCTTACTTTGGACACATCATCAGGAAAGACCAATTGCTAGAAAAGGACAAGGACACCAGCGAAAACAAGGGAAACCGTGGGTGAGATGGGTTGGCACAATAGTCACAACAATAGACTCCCTATGATCATGAAGAGGGCACAGACAACGTTTTGTTCTGTTGAAGTAAGGTTACCATGCGACAGAGCCAAATCAGGGAGACAAGGTTAAGTCGAGGAGACAGTCAAGTCCGTGACAAGTAACAAAAGCAATGCCTTAACATTCCTATTTAAGAACTCTTCCTATGGTCTGTTAATACCTTTCAGAAGTGTCATGGCTGGACCTTTCTTATCCAGTTCATTTTTTTAAATTGATTTTTCTACATGTTGTGAAATAGGAGTTAAGGTTCATTTTTACCCCCATATTATAGCTGATTTCTTTCTTTCTTTTTTTTTTTTTTTGGCATCACTGCTCTCCGGTGGTGGGAGTAGGAGGTCCAGCCCCACTACTGGAATTGAACCTCCGTCCCAGTGGGCCGCAGTCCTGCGCACACCACTACGCCACCGGGGCTCAGCCAGCTGATTTCCTCAATGCTCCTTACACACAATTTCTTCCTTTCCTTAATGATTTGTAATAAATTAAGGATCTCTCCTGTTCCATTCATTCATCTTACTCTGTTTGTAAATCACAAAAAGCTGTATCCAAAATATATGTAAAAACCTCTTACAACTGAGTAAGAGAAATAACCCAAAGAAAAGAATGGTACAAAATCTGAATAGACATATCACCAAAGATGTTACAGAGATGGCAATAAGCGCTTGAGAAAATGTCGACCCTCATGAGCCGTTACTTCCTGTCGTCAGGTCAGTGCTGACTCCCAGTGAGCCTCGAGGACAGGCTAGGACTGCTCCTGTGGGTTCCGAGGCTGTCCCTCGTTACAGGAGTAGAAAGCGCATCTTTCTTCTGAGGAGCTGCAGATGACTTGGAGTTGCCAGCCTTGCGGTTAGCAGCCCTACATGGAGCCACTACATCACCAGGGCTCCCTTTTGATTGTCGTCAGTAGGGAAATGCAAATGAAGGTCACAGTGTGCTGCTGCTGTGCACACAGTAGAATGGCTATAATTAAAAGATTATAATCCAAGTATTGGCCAGGATGTGAAGAAACTGGAACTCTTACATTAGCTGATGGGAAATAGACTATGAAGGCCAGTTGGAAAATGTTTGGCAATTTCCTACATTAAACCTCACAGTACTGTACTGTATGGCTTCAGCCATTCGACTCTTAGGCATCTATCTATGAAAGAGATATGAAAGCACATGTCCACAAAAAGATTTGCATGTAGCATTTTTCATAGTAACAACTTTAGGTAACTCAAATGCCCCTCAGTTGGTAAGGTGATAAAACGCTGTATTTTTAGGCAGAGCTATATCACTGAGAAATAAAGGAAAAGCCAAAAACAACCAAACCAAACTGGATGCCAACAAATAGATTCTGATTTATAGCAATTGATAGGCAGAGTAGAACTGCCCCATGAGGTTCCCATGACTGTAAATCTTATGGGAGCCTCATCTTTCTGCCTCAGTGGGATGAGTTTGCTCACTTGGTTAGCTGCTACATAATTAACTGCTATACCAAGAGGCTTCCTTATAACTGAACAAACTACTGATAATTTTAACAATGTAGATGAACCTCAAAATATTTACCCTACAAGTGAAATAAGTGAAAAAAGTTTATCCGTTCACAATTTCATTTTCATGTAATTGTTAGAAAGGGCAAGTCCATGGTTGCTGGGCCTGGGAGTAGGAGTGGGAATTAGATGTATATGTGTCTGGGAGAATTTTTTGAAGTGATAAAAGTTCTAACATTGCAATAGAGTGATAGGGCCTCTAAGAATATACTAAAACTCATCAAACTACACACTTAAATGGACACATTTTATTATAGCATTTAGATAACTCGCTAGAGCTATTTAAAAGAATTGTTTTGCCTATTTTTTTTAAATATACAAGATATAAATTCACAAAGAAAATAGATGAGATAAAAATGAGCCAGAATTCTATGATGAAAAATAGCACAGCACCTAGAATTACATACAGCATTTCATACAAGACTGCATATCACTTCTGCAATTGATATATTCACATTACCAGAAGCACATACACAGCATCAAAGTTGCAAGAATAAAAATTGATTTTCATCATTAATTTGGCATTTTAACTTGACATAGAGGTACTGACAATTAGAATTAAAAATGTAAGATTGAGGGAAGGTATTCTAGATGAATAATATGTAGGAAAGATGCTTTAGACACCGATCTCCAGGAGCTCCAGGCGTGGGCTTCCTGTCTGGCCACCATCTTCCCTTGCTCCCTGTTTTGCCTATTTTTGACCATGAATTTCTATAAAAGTATTCGAAAAAGAAATAATCCTGGAATTGTAATTAGAGTTACAATGAGTCTGTAGATTAATTTGGATCGAATTATTTCTTGGTGATGTGTACTTTTGTTGAATCATTGACTATGGTACTTCTGTAATTTTTCTTATTTCTCAGCAATGTTTAATAATTTTCTGTGCATTGTTCTTAACACATTTTTTGATTAAATTGTAAAGCATTTTATTTCTACTTGATATTGACATGGAAGTAAAATAGATTTTTTGAATACTGTACTTTCCCAAGTCTTATGAATTCTAATAATTTCATTTTTAGAGTCTTAGGGGTTATATATATACACACACACACATATATAAACTAATACCACTTGTGAATATTTATGGTTTTGTATTTTTCTTTGCATTTCTTATACTTTTTCTTGCTTTAACTTGCTGGCATGGCATTCAATAAAGTGTTGATAAATTCACTCCATCGAGTCGATTCCTTTAAGTAATAAATGGTTTAAGTCAAAAGTAAAAGAGGGGGCTGAGCCCTGGTGGCGTAGTGGTTGTGCGCGGGACTGCGGCCCACTGGACTGGAGGTTTGATTCCAGCTCCACGGAGCAAAGACTGGGCCTCCTCCTCCCACCACCTGAGGGCAGTGATGCCCAAAAGACAAACAAACAAACAAAAAAGTACAAGAGGCCGAATCAGGCTGTTTATTATTTACATAGTCAAACAAACAACCCAAAACAATAAATCAAAGGTGCTAGCTCCTTGAGATCCTTGTTCCACGTACCACCAGGAAAGCCAACATCCACACCCAAGGAGCCAGTGTAGTGGGAGCTGTGGGTGCGCTGCTGCTTTGGAGTGGGTTCTAGACTGCCCCTCAGGAGGTTGTATTGTAGTGCAGTCTGTTTGCAAACGGACAGCCCCATACTATGTCAGCATCCAAGAAGCCACGGGAAACACCTATTTTAGGACAGGCTCCAAGGAAGACGACGAGCTGGCCCCGGGAGTATCTCCTTACAGGCTTCCCATCTTCCGTTATGGAATCACAAGGCGTTCTGTGCAACCCTCCAACAAGCTGTGTACAGACCTTTGCTTGTGTGGAAGTGTGCAGGATAGCATCGGCACCGTAGTCAAGTCGCTCCCCTATGGATATTTGCTCTACTTGCTTTTGCACATGCCCTTTATGACTTTAAGAAAACTTTCTTCTATCTGTTAGGATTTTTAGTCAGTAATAATCATAAAGTATATTTTTCTCTATGTTGAGATGATCATACATATAATTTTTCTTTTACTGTTATGTGACTAATGAGGTAGATGTAACATTTTTGGCTGGTCGAAGAATTTCTTACTGTTTTTCCTTTAAAAGATTTTATGTACTTGGAAGAAAATGATGTTTTTTGCTCTCTGGCGGCTTGCCTTTTTTCTGTCTTATACCTACAGAATTTACTGTTGCTGACCTTTTCATGAAAGAAAGACTATTCTGAACTGTACTGACTTTAATTCCTACTAGTAAAGATCTATGTGACTTCACAGAATTTCTTCTGAAACAAATAGTAGCCACTTGGTATATTTTTCTGTCTTCTAAAATAGAGCTATTTTTTCTTTCTCTAGCCACCCTGTGGGTAGTTTTTCTACCTTCATGTAATACTTGCTTCACTTCCAATAATCCGATAATTTTGATTATTTAAAATAGTTTTCACTGAACCCCGGTGGCGTGAGTGGTTGAGTGCGAGACTATGGCCCACGGGCTTGGTGGTTCAAATCCAGCGGCGGCTGTCAGGAGCAGCACTGGGGAGCACCCACGGCCACCAGAGGCAGTGATGCCCTACCCTCCAAAAAGTCATTTTGGATAGTTACTGATGAGTTCTATCGATATTTTCTAGTGCTTATCTGGTTGAAAATTTCATGATATTGCCAAGTTTCTGAATCCTTTCTGAAACAGTTTATTGTTATAACAGCTTACCTGCTGTCCAGTTGACTCTGGCTTAGAGCAATCCTCAAGGACATGGTAGATAAACGCCATAAAGTTTCTGATGTGATAAATCTTTTGAAAAATATATATATTTAAAATCATTTTATTGGGGGCTCATACAGCTCTTACCACAATTCATACATCTCTTTGCTGTGTCAAGCATATTTGTACATATGTTGCCCTGATGTGGTAAATCTGTACAAAGGCAGACTGCCTCATTTTTATTTCATGGAGCTGGTGGTGGGTTCAAATTACCAACCTTTTGGTTAGCAGCCCAGTGTTTAAACCACTGCACCACCAGGGTACATTTCTCATGCTTAGACCTTGATAGTCCTTTGTAGAGTAGCTCTTTTTATCTGGTTTACTGATAAACCTTAAAAAAAAAAAAAAAAAGAAAATGGACAAATTGTTTGGATTAAGCTACAATCAGGTGAAGTATAAATACAAAGGAGTAAGCCCCAAAGCAGGGTTTTTTTTCCTCCAAAGCTATGCATTTAATTTTTTAAATAAAACAACCTTTTCCTCTTAAAAGTACTCTCCATTGCACTTAATGCATTTGCCAAATTTATGATTCCATTCTTGGAAACATTTTTCTAACTTATCTACCAGGATAGCTGACAGCATCTTTTCTTCTGCACCAAATTGCTACCCTTTTTGTCCCTCTTCAGTAGTGGAAACAAAAGGAAGTGGAGCAAGGTCAGGTGAGTTAGGTGCGCGGGGAGAGGCATGAGTTTTTTTGGTCATACACTGGAGCACTGAGATGGCAGCATGAGCAGGCGCATTGTGGGCTGGCAAAGCCAATCCCCTGCCTGCCGCAAACCAGGTCTTTTTTATTGCACACTGTTAGGCAATCTTTTCAGAGCCTCTAAATAGAATGTTTGTTTCTCAATCTGACCTGGCGGATGAACTTCAAATGCACTATCCTCACAGTAAAAAAACTAAGGAACATCGTCTTGATTGTTGATTTCACTTGAAGAGCTTTTTTGGGGGGTGAGGTGAGGTAACGATACAGTCTTCCACCGGCTTAATGGATGTTTGCTTTTGGAGTCGTAAGGATAGCACCATGTCTCCAGTAATGACGGGAAAAAAGGTCTGGGTCCTTTAGAGCTGTCCTTTCAAATCATGGCATGCTTCCACTCTACGCTCTTCACTGGTCAGTCAGGAACCGAAGCACAGATTTCCCAGCGATCCTTCTCATTTCCAAATCTTACATTAAAATTCACCAAACTGAGCTTCAAAAATAGCCCAGATAATTTCCCCATCTCTTCAATGGTCTGCCATTGGTTTTCGAGCACAAGAGCATGAATTTTGGTGACATTTTTTTTGGTTAGGCAAGTTGATGGACATCCAGAACGTGGTTGTCATCAATCGACATTTCATCTTTTTTTGAAATGAGAACACCACTTGTACACTTGAGTTTTTCCCATTGTGCTGTCTTAGTAAACTGTGTTCTTCATCACAACAGTTTCTGCGGCATTTTTCCTGAGCAGGAAAACAAAATTTCACAGCTGCACCATGTTCTCTACAGCCATCTCAACAAACGAGGTTTGCATGAAACTGCTTATTTGAAGAAATTGTGACCAGAGAAAACCTTCTCAGGTGATGTTACTGGGTGCATTAAGAGCTAGTTGCTTGATGCTCGCCTAGCAGGAAAAATGCGTACTCTGAAAGCTCCGCCGAGCAGAGCTTTTTTATTTTCTTTTTTATTTGGGGGGGTGTGTGTGTGTGTGTGTGGCTTACCTTCTATAATATGCTCCTATATTGCAAACTTACATGTGTATTGTTTTTCAAAGTATTGACCAGAATTTGTTTCTCAAGTTCAAAATTAGTGTTTGATTCTTGATTTATGAAAATTTCTTTAGATTGTACAACACACACACACACACACACAAAAAAATAAAATAAGAAAAAGGGCTGAGCCCCGGTGGCGTAGTGGTAGTGCGCAGGACTGCGGCCCACTGGGACGGAGGTTCAATGCCAGCAGTGGGGCTGGGCCTCCTACTCCCACCACCGGACAGCAGTGATGCCCCCCCCCAAAAAAAAAATAAAATAGATTGTACAACAGTACATTTTAAATAATTTTGTTCTTCAAGTTGCCTACGAATGTACAAGTACTTATTTTTCTTTTTGCTCACTCAAAAATTTATGGAATATTTCATATACTTTATTTTATAATATGATGTTATTGTGTTAGGTCTTGGCATTGTAATGCGTGATACCCCACTTCTGTCCTTATTCTAATGACTGAGGAGGAAGGAGGTAAACAGACAATTTGAAGAGGGTGTGCAAAGTGGTAATGATATGGTCAAGAACTGGAAGGAGGGAAAGTCAGCCCACTGCCATGTCCTCTGACTCACAGGGACACTTGACGACAGTAGGACTGTTCCACAGGGTTTCCAAGATTGTAAATATTTATAGGACAATTTCTTGTGAAGAATGACTAGTAGGTTTAAGCTACTCACTTTTCTGATACTTTGCTGCTTTAACCATTGTGCCACTGGGCTTCTCCTTCATTTGGGGTAACATCAACCTACTGCCATCAGATTGATTCTGGCTTATTCTGACCCAATATAGAATTTCCAAGACTGTGCTTTTTTGTTGGAACAGAAACCTAAGGAGCAGTGGGTGGGTTTGAACCATAGCTTGACTGTTGGCAGTGTAATGCTTTCTGGGCTCCTCTCGTGATGTAGGGTACTTGTGAAGGGGGAAACAAACTTGTTGCCATCGGGTGGATTTCAACTCACAGGAAATCTATAGGATAGATGAGGATGGCCCCTGCGGGGCTTTACAGAGCAGAGTAGCTGGTGGTTTCAAACCGCTCCCCCTGTGGTGGCAGTGATGTGTTGGGCTGTGATCCGGACGTGTTGGGCTGTGATCCGGAGGGTCTGCAGTTTGAAAGCACCAGCCGCTCCAGGGGAAGAACATGGGGCTGAAGCAGTTGCAGGCTTGGAAACTTACAGTGCATGTGACACCTTGTGGAATAGGGCTGCCGTGAGTCAGCCTCAACTCAATGGGCAGTGAGTGAGTTGAGCACCTTGTCATTCGCAGCCTCTTCATAACCATGATACTCTCAGGGTGCATGTGGAAGGGGAAAGGTTTGGTAAAGATAATAGTAGAAATGAATTTGGTTAGTGGAGGGCTTTGTTAACCCAATTCACATTTGAACTTTAACCTTAAGGCAGTGATGAGGTATTCAGGTTGATGTGTCACTGCAAGGCTTTTGAACATAGTAAACATGTTTATATTTACATTTTACAAAGAGTGGGTTGGGGGAAGCTAAGTGTAGAGACCTATTAGGGGGCTGTGACTGTAATGTGCTGGGAGCCTCAAAACTAATATCATGACTCTGGGCAGAGAAGTGTAGGAATTGAAGGTTTTTAAGAAGACCAGTTGCAAAAATCAGTTGCCTGGTTAACAGTGACTGCTGGTGACCCCACACATTGGGGTAGAATAGTGAGTGCTCCAGAGGTTTTCAGTGGCAAGGCCGTGGCGCAAACATTATTTTGATGGGGAATGAGGATAAAGAGTTTCTGAGAACATTTCCCAGTGGATGACTCCTAATGAATCTGCCACATCATAATGCATAAATTGCTATCTGCCCTTGGTTATCTGTAATTTTTCATTTAAACTTAAAAAATTTTTCGTTTTGAGGATGATGAGGGCAATCAATGAACAAATGTGCTTGACACAATAGATATATGTGTGGATTGTGATAAGAGTTGTACGAGCCCCCAGTAAAATGATGTAAAAAGGAAGAAAATGTGTACACGCACACATTACAAGCATCAATTTCTGGGCCAAGAGAACTTGGATCTTCAGTTTTTAAAAAAAATTAACTAAGAGATACTATAGTTTTTCCAACGACAATAACTTTATGGTTGGGGGGCACCACAATAGAAGGAACTGTATCAAAGGGTTGCAGCATTAGGAAGGTTGAGAAACACTGCTCTAGTGCTTTTCTTGTTTTCAGCCCTCTGGCTTCTTATTGAAAAATTTTTCACATTTTAATTCTTTTTGTTGTGACTTTGCTATTTAAAATTACCCCAAACATAGCCAGAAGCACTATATAAAGCCAAAAGCCAAAACCACTGTCATTGGGTTGATTCAGACTCAAAGTTTCCCTAGAAAGACTGCAAATCTTTATGAGAACAAGGGAGGGAAGAAGAAGCAATAGGCCAGTGGGGAGAGAGTTGTTAACTTGGGTGAAGGAGAAGGCAGTATTCAAGAGGACAAAGAGAAAGCAAGGGGATTTGGGGGCAAAGTAAACTATTGAGGGAGTTGATTAATAGTTTTACATTACTGAAGACAAAAATGATGATCAGAAATGTAATTCCCTCCACCTTAGTGACAATAACAAAAAATATATATTAAAAAAAATCTTTATGGGAGTGAGTAGCCTCACCTTTCTCTTTCAGAGGAGCTGATGGGTTTCAACTCCCAACTTGTGCTTAACAGGGCTATGACATGCTTTACAAAGAAAATGTGTGATAAATTTCAGAGGTAAATTATAGTGCTATTGGACACGAATTCAAATAAATCAGTAATATATATTAAGTAAGGTATCTTTAAACAGAAAAACACGTCAAATAAGATTATGTATTGATCACATAATGGAAATGTTGTGAACAGAAGCTCACAAGAATCTAACCCTTCATTTCCCCTCAGAACAATATTTCAGTATTTCCTAATCCAAAATCCATGGTAACTTTGTAGAATTTAACAACCATTAACCACCGTGAATAATGAGAATTGACTATAATCAGTTTGTTACACCATGCATCATGTGGTATGGCCGCAGTGTGACTTTCCTAGACTGACAGACCAAAAATCATTAAAATTTGGCTATTGTACTACTCTGTCAGTGACATTATCTCCTTGAAAGAACACCTCTGCTAAGAAAAATGGGGCATTATCAAATCAAAGGGACATTATCAAGCAAAAAGGAGCCATCTTAAAACTTGAAATGAGTGAGCATTTCATTATTTTTATTTTTTATAAAAGGGTACCCCGTGTTTCTCCCAATCAAGTTAATTTTAGTTCTTACTAATTTTTATTAATCAAGTTAATTTTAACTTCTAGCAAAGGTCTCACCACGACAAATATCTTCTCCAGCAGAGAATCAGATGAAATTGAAGGTCATTAATCAGTTGATCTTTCCTTATATCACTGTGCCACATACTTCAAGTGAGTAAAGTTTGTGTAGCTTTCCCCCTGAGTCCAGTCCTCTGTTATCTCCGGACTTCTAAAATACTGAGTTGGACCTTATTAAAATTGTTATCTAGCATTTCATATCACTTGTTCATACTATATTGTGATCAGTTTTAGCCAGGTTGATAAATCTTCCAGATTGGTAAAAATGAAATAGATATATCCTGACTCACAATTCCTTATCCACAAATTCCAAAAACTTCTGAAAATTTAAACATGCTCATCTAATGGCAAACACCGACCTGAACTCATTGGCAGAGAATATTAATGTTTTGATATTAGGGGTACCTAGCCAAGATCCTGCTTGGAGAGTAAGATGATAGTATATATCTGTGTGTGTGTGTGTGTGTATAAAGATTTCAGGCATGCAAAAATATATAATTATGTAATTACGTTATTAGTACATGTGTACCCATAACTTAGTTTAGAAATAAAATATTAAGAGTTAAAACTCCTTAATTATAAATACCTTCACTTATTAACAGATGATATGATACTTAATCTTACACGGGGCTTACCCAAGTTGGTGGAAAAGCTGTAGTATCTTTCAGTTAATTTTTTTTGTAATTTTGCTACAGTTATGAATTGGCAGTCTCCTGTGAAAGGCTCATTCAACCCCCAAAGGGGTCGCACCCCCCAGGTTGAGAACCACTGCAGTAGAGTATTGTGTGAACCTCATTTAGGAATGTGTGCTCGAAGTCTTCACCTCTCTGTGCATGTCCATGAATGACTGTGAAAGTACCCAGAGTTGATTTTCGGGCATTTTAGTGCATAGGCAAAAGTGGGTTGGAGTCCGGGTGGCATAGTGGTTACATGTTGGGCTGCTAACTGCAGGATTAGCAATTCAAAGTCACCAGATCCTCTGCATGGAAAAGATGGGGCTTTTTATTCCTGTGACAACTCAAAGTCTTGGAAACGCACAGGGGCCGTCCCTGCCCCGTGGGGTTGCGCTGAGCCAGCGCTGACCAGAGGGCAGCAAGTTTGGTGTCTGGGTTTGGGAGGCAGATTCATCAATGCAGAACATGAGAATAAAGATAATACAGTTTGGGGAAAAAAAGATAATACATTTCAATTACATGCCAAGAGTGGAAGCTTGCTTATATTTTAAGTATTTTTTCAACTAGTTTTATTTCTGGAATTGTGAGCAGTCAACATGAAGACCTAACTCATTACTGTGCAAATATTTAACAAGTTTGACTACTGACTGAAAGATGAGAGGCTGAAGTCCACCCGGAAGTGCCTCAGAAGAAAAACCTGGTGATTCCCTTACAAAAAAGAATAAACATTGAAAACATTGCTGATGGAGCACTATTCTATTGTAACACACTTTGGGTCTCCATGAGTCGGTATTGATTCCATGGCCACTGGTCCAAGAGAGAATCGTATGAAAGTCTTCATAGATGGGGCTGAGCCCCGGTGGCGTAGTGGTTGTGCGCGGGACTGGGGCTCACTGGGACGGAGGTTCAATTCCAGCAGTGGGGCTGGGCCTCCTACTCCCACCACCGGACAGCAGTGATGCCCCCCCGCCCCCCAAAAAAAAAAAAAAAAGAAAGAAAGTCTTCATAGATTATAGAGTAAGGCCTTTTTTTTTTTTTAATTTTTAAGACCACAGACCAAGACAGGACCTCTCTACCACCTGGGCTTCTTGGTCCTTTTTTTTTAATGCTCGCTTTTTTAAAAGAAAAAAGTTGAAAAAGTATATGAGCGGAAAGAAATAGCTTTCATTACTGCCCACAGACAGTGAAACCTGTGAGACGTGGAACTTGATGAGACTTACTTAATTTTCCAGGTGTCACAAGTTTCTGTCTTTGACCGGGGTTAATTCTTAAACACTTTTCTTTCTGTGAGTGGAAAATATTTGAATAGGTTCAATTTTTCACAGGTTTGGCTATAATTCTTCCGTATATACAAAACATGAAAAAATGAGGTTGTGGTAACTCCTTATGAAACATATGAATGAACTTTTATAGGAAGAGTTGTAATATGTACATTCTTCTAGAATTTGTTGTTTCCATGAATATATATGCATATAAAATATAGTTACTTAAATTTCTAACCACATCATGTTTTATAATTTGAAAGATCATAATTAATTTAACCAAGTAGTCATGGGCAATTAAGTTCTTTCATTTGTTCCTGCTGATGTAGACAACAGACTAATTTCCTTGAATCTGCCTTTATATCTGGCCAAGAATATTTTGTTGTTGTTGTTGTTGTTTTTTGGGGGCATCACTGCCTCTGGTGGTCGTGGGCGCTACCCAGTGCTGCTCCTGAGAGCCACTGCTGGATTTAAACCGCCAAGCCTGCGGGCCACAGTCCTGTACTCAACCACTTACACCACAGGAGCTCAGCCCCAAAAATATTTTTTAAAAGTGAAATTTATACGTTAAAGGTATGCATATTTAAAATTTGGATAGATTCTTCAAATTTGCCATAAGGATTAAAATTTTAATCTTCACAGAGAGCTTAGACAGTAATTTTATATATGCATAAATACATTTAAATGGTTTTATTGGGACACAATCTACACAACACACAATTCAATAGTTAAGTCATATCAAGAAGGGGAGTGTACAATCATAACCACAGTCAATTTTAGAATATTTTTTCTTTTTTGTAGTTCTTGTTTTGAGCTCCCTATTCCTTCTTAACATCGCCTGTTAAATTTCTAACAAACCATTTATCCAGTTATTGCATATAGGGCCTGGATTTCATATACTCTCAAACATACAGAAACAAAGAAACACAAAAGCTAGCAAAAATAACAAAGTAAAATAGAAACCTCAGTCGAATAGAAAACAGAAAATATTAACTAGGAAAACTTTAAAAATGGGTCAAAAGGGAGATCTAATGATAAGGTGTTAAATTTTAATCTCACCATGTCTGCCATAATCCACTTTCTAATGAACTCTGTACCACAGTAAGACTATATCCCTGGTCTGCCTATGTTCAGAGGGGAGGCACTGAAGTCTTAATCTGCATCTATTTCTCCTTTACCTTCAAACAAACAAACAAACAAACAAACAAACAAAACCTGATACAACGTTTAAATGAGTGAAAGGAAAGGGGGGAGGGGCGTCATTTAGATAACTACATTTTGACCTGGCTATGTAATCGTCTCTATAATACCTTTTCTTTCCCGTTCTTCGCATCACTGGCCTGGTGGGTGTAGGAGGCCCAGACTTGCTCTTGGAGAGCTGCTACTGCATTTAATCAATCTACCCTGTGAGCTGCAGTCCCTCACACAACCACTGTGCCACCAGGGCTCAGCTATTACACTTTTGTCTGTTAACAAGGCCATTCATATCCCTGGTCTGTAGTCAGAGGAGATTCACCAGAAGCTTAATCCATGTGTGGACCCTGCACCTGGATTTGGGGCTTCCGCTGTCATTCTTCGTCTTCTGCGAACTGGGTGTTCACAATTTAAGCTCTGATACCATGCCCTCCTTCGGATTTAGATTGTTATTTACAATCCTAGAATCACAAAAGCTGGTGTGCATCTTCCATGTGGACTTAGTTGGTGCCTCACTTAGATGGCTTCTTGGTTTTTTTTTTTTTGGGCGGGGGGGAGTGCATCACTACCCTCTCGTGGTGGGAGTAGGAGGCCCAGCCTTTACTCCTGTGGAGCCGCTGCTGGAATTGAACCTCCATCCCGCAGTCCCACACACAACCACTACGCCACCGGGGCTCAGCTGGCTTCTTGTTTTAAGACTAGTTTTGAGACCCCAGACACTATTCTTTCTGATAACCTGACACCATCAACCTGTGGGTGGCAACCCCTTTGGGGTGTCGAAAGACCCTTTCACAGGGATTGCCTGATTCAGAGCAGTAGAAAAATTACTGTTATGAAGTAGCAACGAAAATAATGTTATGGCAGGGGCTCACCACACCATGAGGAACTGTATGAAAGGCTTGCGGCATGAGGAAGGCTGAGAGTCGCCAATCTAGTTCCTTCCCCACCCTTTGCTGTAGCACCCGTATCTTCAGTGATCATGAGGGCGAGTATCAAACAGGGCTGAGTCATAAAACTAGTTCTTAGATAGGGATGATAGAATTAAATGTGAGCCCAAGACCCACTCATGTAGCTATGGTTTATAGGTGTCTCTGGGTAAAGTGACCAGATTTTAACATTGGTAAAGTGAGACACCATTGGCCGGGTGTGGGTGTGGGGGTGGAGGGGGTATATTCCCTTCCTGTTTTCCTGCCGTTCCCTAGCTTGTCGTGCATTCTTTCCAAAATTTGGGACTTTTAAAAAAGTCCTGCGGGATGTGGGAAAAATTGTTTAAAATCAAGACCGTCCCTCGGGATGTCTGGTCACTAAGGATTTTTACATTATACGTTATCGCCATTTTACATTAGAGGACATTATGAATCATCTCACTGGGATTTAAGGTAGTTCTTTTGATAGTATCATTACTTTAGCCAATAGTATAGAATTTAGAATACAGTTGAGAAAAGGAGATTCTATAAGTATAAGCCTGCTATGAACCCCAATACATGAATTATTGTCTTGCACAGATGAAGCTCTTCAGTGCCTGGACAGTTACACAAGCACTGGGGTTGGTGATAGGGCAAAACTTTCAGTAGTGTTAATTCACAGTAGTGTTCATTCAGTAGTTTTAGCTCACAGTGGCCAGGCCGCCAGATTAATGTGTATCTTAATAAAGCAAGGAAGGCATTAAAGTATAGTATACGGTTGTCCTGGGCTGGCTGTCTTTGGGCACCCTCAAGGCAGGAGATCTGAACCAAAGTCTAAGGACTGTCAGTTCTATACCATAGGTATGACAGCCACCTTAAGTTCAAGGGCTACAGGTGAGTTCGGGGTAGAGTCCTGTTAACTTAGTGGGGTTTTCATATTGAATCCTTGTGGTTGTGGCCTATGCAGGATGTTGTACACTTTGTTAAAAACAGGTCCCATACTTCCACCACCAGAGGGCAGTGATGCCCCCCCCCCAAAAAAAAAAGACAGGTCCCAGTAGTATCTAGCACGTGGCCTGGGTCACCAAAGACTGGATAGAAACTAGGTCAGAAGTGTCTAAGAACCTACCTAATAACTGTTATATTCCCCCTTGGGGGTCTATATGCATAGTGTTATGGGTTTTTTTCCCCCTATGGGAGATTGATTCTGTCTCTTTTCCTACCAGTAGACATGTACTTGCCTTCTCTGAGACTGTATAGTCTCCCTTCTCCCCATCTTGACTTGAATTTCCAGTAAGATTTTCTTATGCTTCTGGTTGGAGTGTCTGTTGTTTTGGGGTGACCTTAGCAGAAATTTGTATGGCAGCAATTAACTGGTCAACTGTCTCTCCCCAGTCTGGAAAAAGTGACTCCAGTTGAAGGGAGAGTGGTTTTTAGGATGTCCATATAGAGGGAGTGATCTGTGTTTCATGGGTGCTAGGCAAGCTCTCCCCTTCATTGCTTGGGAGACTAGATTAAAGATTACATGGCCTGGGAGTAGAACCTGCCTTCATCTTGGTGTTAATCCTTACAGTAGTGGACTCATACAATATTTGTCCTTTTGTGATTGACTAACCCCTCAGCATAAGGGTTTCCAGGCCCTTCCATATCATGAGGTGTTTCATTGCTATTTTAGAGATAATGTAGTATTCCATATACATTGTGTATGTACCAGAGGTTTTTTTTTTTATCCATTCTTCTGACAGCATATTTTTGACTCTAGTAATAGTGATAACCCTTTAAGAAAAAAAATTTTTTGAGGGGCCATCACTGCCCTCTGGTGGTGGGAGTAGGAGGCCCAGCCTTTGCTCCATGGAGCTGGAATTGAACCTCCATCCCAGTGGGCTGCAGTCTCGCGCACAACCAGTACGCCACCGGGGCTCAGCCCCAAGAAAATTTTTTTTTTTTTTTGTCATCACTACTCTCCAGTGGTGGGAGTAGGAGGCCCAGCCCCACTGCTGGAATTGAACCTCCGTCCCAGTGGGCCGACCCAAGAAAATTTTTAAAGAGGTATTGAAATACTGTTTTTTAAAATGTTCAAGTCATTTTCTGATCATAAATGAAAATTAATAGTGTAACCCATCACAGTAGATTGGACCAGTAATACTGAGATTTACATCAGAAATTCACAGATAATGCTTTATTTTTAAACATCTTACTGTGATTTATGTGAAAACTTGCAGAGCATATTAGTTTCCCATTTAATCATTTGTACACGTTTTCTCCACCTCTGCCCCATGGTTATGAAGTCTATTAGGAAAAGTAACAGGTTACAATTCAGGATCAGAAATGTGTAGAGTAAAGTTCTGGTTAGGAACTTCCCTCCTCAGTCAGGCCCACAGGCATGTCTCATCCAAAGTCCCTTGTCCTCTTCCCCACTCCAGCAAATATTTCAAAGTTCCTTTAGCCGTGCTGATAAATACCCGAAGGGAATGCCACTGTTGTCAGCTTCCATCTGAAAGCTCACAGCAATAGCTCCATGGGGCAATCAGCCTCGCCTCCTTGATTGAGTGCTTGGGGGCATCCCATTGTCCAAGTGAGCCTCTGCCATGAAGTCGCTCAGCTTTCTCGCACTCTACTCTAGCTCACACCGTGGCTTTGCTGCCGCCGCTTCTTCACCACTTCAGAACTGCTGCTCTAGTGTCACCGTTCTGTCTCCCGAATCAGAGAGATTCCTTTAGGTTTCTCAGATCCTCAACATACAATCCACTGTTGGCTCTTCTCCCCCCTCCCCATTTTTGCCTTTTAAAATCATTTTATTGGGTGTTTGTACAACTCATCGCAATCTATACATCCATCCATTGTGTCAAGCACATTTCGTCATGTCTTAACACTGTCCGACATCCCCCTTCACTGACTTTTTTGTTACCTATCCTCTAGGGAGGGGATTCTATGTACGTCCTTGTGATCGGTTCCCCCTTTTATCCCACCTTCCCCTTCCCCTCTTGGCATCACTACTCTCATTATTGGCCTTGAGGAGTTTATCTGTCCTGGATTCCCTGTTGCCAGTTCCTGTCTGTACCAGTGCACATCCTCTGGTCGAGCCGGATTTGTAAGGTAGAATTGGCATCGTGACAGTGGTGAGGAGGAAGCATTAAAGAGCTAGAGGAAAGTTGAATGTTTCATTGTTGCTCCTCTGCACCCTGACTGTCTGGTCTCCTCCCTGCAAACTTTCTGTTAAGGGGATGTCCAGTTGCCTACAGATGGGCTTTGGGTCTCCACTCCGCACTCTCCCTCATTCACAGTGATATGATTTTTTGTTTTGATGCCTGATCCTGATTCCCATCGACACCTCATGATAACACAGGCTGGTGTGCTTCTTCCTTGTGGGCTCCCATTTTATTTCATGATGTTAGTTCCATGTACTAACATTTCATCCATTTCTTCTCTGGGTTCCTATTTGCCCTTTTTCATGCTTCTGCTTTGTCTTGAGGCAGATGCTGCTCTTTTGGTCTTACATGATTGATCTGATAAGCATGGATGTTCGTGTTCACTTTATTGACTCGTCTTTGATTAAAATTGGGAATAAGTTTAAATTGTAGCTTTCAGGGGCTCCAAAAAGCCACAATCTCAGGGCCATGCATGTCTGCTCCTTTTCATTTACAATATCGTAAATAACTACAGGATAGTGCCTTATGTTCAGTTCTCACAACACATCCATATCAACCTACTGCATTATAATTAATTTAAAGTAGGCTGTTATGTAGCTATGAAAGGATTTTCTGCTTTCATTTGACTTCTGAATTATTTGCTGTTCCTTTGGCAACTCAGGTTGTAGAGAGCTATTATTAACTTTCTAATCTGTGAAAAAAGAGTGAGAGACTGCTGTCTGCAGTTGCATGTTATGTTTGCAGCTATTTGTGGGAAGAGTGAGAATTAAGGGCTCGCGTACTATCATTGTATGTGGAAGTATTTTTATTTTTAGACACCTGAGTATACCCCAAGACTCTGAGTGAGTATATTTGGTGTCTGTGGGTGGTGTGGATGGCTTTTTCTGAACTTCCTCTCTTAGTATATATTAGGATTGGTGCTTTTTTTGTAGAGAAAATGATTTGGCAATTTTCTTTTTTAAAAAAGATACTTTTATTGAAGTTTCTTCCATTTTGGTGACTTTCTAATATTTTTCTTTCTTTCTTGGCCCGACAAGCTTTATATAACAGTAGCCATGTTTGAACTCATTTCTTTTCTTTTAATATTCTTTAAAATGTTTGTATTCCTTTGGGTTTTTTTTTTTGTTGTTGTACCATTTTTTAAAAGACCTCATGAGGATTTGTTAATAAAATGGGACTTGCAGTAATAAGTGATAAGAAAGGCCCTAGATTTTAAAGAGTGCACCTGTACACATCCCATACCTCTTCCCCATTCGACATTCTGTTTTGTCTCAGCACCGTTTTGCTGGTGAACTTGGGAGGCTGGAGGAGGTGCTTGTCACTACTGCTGCGACCACTCCTTAGTCCTTCTTCTGTCTCCGGCTTAAGGATGAGCAGAAACACTTAGGCTGCTCAGAGTTGAAATTTTTTTTTTTTTTTTTTTTTTGGCATCACAGCTCTC
>PVJH01032983.1:0-22052 GCA_004026705.1 Nesogale talazaci | reverse complement strand
CAGAAACTGAGAATTCAGGGAGAGAACTTTTCTAGTAATTTCCAATCATTTGAATCCTACTTACCTCGATCTCTGCTATCCTTCCAGATAAGGATAACATCAATGAAACATGCTAAAGTTGTGAAGAAATACAGGAGCAGTAAAGTGCAATGCACACATTTGATTTTGCCTAAAGAAAAAAAAAACAATGAAAATTTACCAGATATTGGTGTGGAAAGACTTTTAACTTATATATATAACATATAATTTAATATATTTAATATAATAATTTATATATATCAGGAGAGCAAGAGCTATATTCTATTACAATTGCTGTGTGTTCATTTTGAATAGGCTAGGGCATAGGTCTTAAGGATCTGGTAGCTAGTGGTGGTGAAGGAAAGAAGCAGAGGTGTGAATCAGATGAGACAAGCTTAGGGTTGAGGCTAACCTCACCTGTAGGGAAGAAGCTTCTTCTTTTTTTCTTTTTCTTTACCAAGCCCATTAATCAATGTGCCTCATGGGAAAGCATGAGATAGTTATGTGAAAGTCATTATATGATCATTCAAAATTCTGAAGAGACTGGAAGATAGCAATTGGCATATTTGAGCTGAGTATAAGATTATAAGACTTTGGGATAGAACTTCCAGCAAAATGGCAACTGAGTAACACATACCAGAGAAACTCTGCAGAAATCAGCACAGGAGAATCAATAAGATGGAAATTCCACAGTGCTGCTTCACAAAAGGAGCATCATAAAGATAAGTAGGCACAGATACACTAGAATTTAAGGAGCTGTGGACTTTTGGTTTACACTGTGGAGGCCGGTTAGGGTTTAACCTTAGCATTTCCACTGTCATTGCTAGAAGAAGGATCCTTTGTCCAGCCCAATGCCTTTATCTCAACACAGCCAGTTTGCTACCACCTCAGTACATGGTTTAAACCCTTCCAGGCCCACTTTCAGGGGTCAGGGATCAACTATATTGCTACTTTGTTTCCCCCTTTTCTCTCTTTCCCCAGTCTGAACAGGCTTGGGTTTTTTTTTTTTTTGGTTGTTTTCTGAATGTTTTCCTTTTCATTTTTTTCTTTTCCCATTTCTCCCACATACTACTATCCATCTCCAGGCCACTCCCCTTAGCCTAGAGCAATTATGCCTCCCCACTGCCCAGCTGGAGTAGCAGCTCACTGACCTCCAGGGGCTATCCTGTCCAACTTTCTCCAGAGGAAATCACACCCACCTTTCTCTTGGGGAAATCCTGCCCACCTGGCTACCCTCTGCAACATAACATGAGACTGGAAAAGCCCATTCAATCTCTTCCATCCTATGTGGATCCACATGACTGATAGAAGGTCCTCCTGCCTGCAGTAGTGCCTCACACAGCCTAAGGCAGATTGACCAACACACTCTAGCACTCCACATTGCTGCAGGAACTTCTGTTCAATCTCCACAGCATTCTGGCTGACCAGTGAAATTCCACCCACTATTGGTGGTGTTCTATACCAAAGCAGGCACATACACCTATCTTCAGCAACACTTCTGTTGCAGCAGGCATCCATGCACACCCTTTGATGTGCCTCAAGATGCCGTGCTATCTCCCGCCCCAGCTTATTGTGAGATCTTCCAGTGCAGCACCATCCTCATGGGTATACAACCCCCCTGCGAGGACTATCCAACTTGCCCTCCAAATGGCTTAAGGTAGGAAAATACAGTGGTAAGCCAATCTCATAGTGCAATTATCTACAGACAGTTCAAGGAAGCATTCCTATGAGTCTTCCAGAAAGTTCAGTGCTCCTCAACTCTCTGAAAAATGGCACGAGAAGAATGCCACACAAACAGCAATAAGCCCCAACAAACTGTATGAAAAAAAAACAGGATAAATGAATGAAAACATAGGAAGATGTCTTGAACCTAATGGTGGGCATAGAAGAAGCAGATATTGATATGCTACAGAAAGAGAGAAATATTATAGAAAAAGAATATAGAGGAGACAATGACCATACACCAAAGAGAAATACAAGAATTTATGGAGGAGACAATGAACATAAACCAAAGAGAAATACAAGAATTTATGGAGGAGGTAACACAAGCCAGTAATAGGCTCACGGACTTTACCAACCAACTGGAGGAGACAGATTGACCTGGAGGAGACCAGTGACCTAGTGGAGAGCCAAGCAGACAGCAACAAATGTGAAAAAAAAAAGTCAAATAAGATCTTCAGAGAAGCTGAAAAACCCTGAGCTATGGCTGATGCTATGAAGAGGAACAACATCAGTACATAACAAAACACAAAAAAGAAGTCAACTACAAAAATAGTGACAGAATTCTTCGAGGAAGACTTACCCAGCTTAATGAATGAAAACTAGGCAACCATTCAGAAGGCTGAAATAACACAAGCTAGACTGGATCCAGAGAAGAAATCACCAAGGCACATAATAGTTAAACTATCCAACATTGAGAAAAAGGGTAAAATCATGAGAGCAACTAGGGAAAAACAAGCACTCATATATAAAAGTTCCCAAATAAGAATATGCTCAGACTTATCAGCAGACACTATGAAGAAGAAGAGAGAATAGAGTAACATTTTCTAAAATTTGAAGAAAATAGCATAAACTGTATCCAGACAAATTATCTATCAAGGCAGATGGAGAAGTAAGAATCTTCCCAGACAAGAAAAACCTCAAAGAATATACTAAAAGAAACCCAGTCCTATGAAAGATACTGGCCAACTCTGTATGGGCAGAAGAATAGCACTCATTGACTACAAATAAGAGATTCCATTCAGAGGACGACAAGTACAAAACAACCCCCAAGATATCAGTGGCTTAAGGATGGAAAGAAGTCAAGAACGAAGCACACACATATGCACAACACACTGATAAGAAAGAGAGGTAGGAAAACATCTAACACAAAAGGTATAAGATGACATCATAAAGTCCATAGATGGATGTAATAACCCTGATTATCAATGGACTGAACTCGGGCATTTAAAAGTCAAGGCTAGCAGACTGGCTTAGAAAATATAGCCCACCCCCCCCCCCAAAAAAAAAGAAAGAAAAGAAAATATAGCCCATCAATCTGCTGCCTACAAGAGACAAATCTCAACATTACAGACAAAAATAGTCTTAGAATCAAAGACTGGAGAAAAACATACCAAGCAAATGGCAATTAAAAAATGAGGGCTTGCAATCCTAATCTTGGATAATATTGATCTCAAAGTGCAAATCATAAAAAGAGATAGAGGGGACACTATATAATGCTCAGGGGGATTGTAGACAAAGAACCATGGAGCATTTTGAACATATATTCTGCTAATGAGAGACCTGCTGAGTACATCAACCAAGTGCTCCAAAAGATGAAAAAGAAGTCACAGCCTCAACAATTATAGTAGATGACTTCAATACACCACTCTATGAGAAAGATAGATCACAGGGAAAGAAACTCACCAAGGAGGTACAGATTTAACCAGGGTAATTAGAAAACCTGACTTGATATATATATTTACAGAGCTCTTCACCCAAATACAAAAAATTCCCATTCTTTTAAAACTCACATGGTACATATTTCAAAATAGACCACATACTAGGGCAAAGTCAAGTCTGCATAAATTTCAGCACACTGATATCAT
This sequence comes from Nesogale talazaci, assembly GCA_004026705.1. Taxonomy (NCBI): domain Eukaryota; kingdom Metazoa; phylum Chordata; class Mammalia; order Afrosoricida; family Tenrecidae; genus Nesogale; species Nesogale talazaci. The sequence continues at coordinate 18,447 of PVJH01032983.1, read as the reverse complement.
ATGGATCTCTCTCTCTCTTTCTCTCTCTCTTTCTTTCTCTGACCACTTTGCCATAAGATTAGAAAGCAACAAAAGGAAGATAAAGAAAACAAAGGCAAATGATTGGACAATGAATGACTCTTTCTTTTTTGGGGGGTGGGGTGGGCATCACGGCCCTCTGATGGGAGTAGGAGGCCCAGCCTTTCTCCTGGAGAGCTGCTGCTAGATTTTGAACTGCCAACCCAGTGGGCTGCAGTCCTGCCACCATGGTTTAGCCCCTAAATGACTATTTTTTGCAAAAGAACTGTGTACTGGCCAAGGTCAAATTAGGAAATTTCTAGAAATCAGCAATAATGAGAGCATGATTTATCAAAACATATGGAATAGAGCAAAGGAAATTATCAGAGGAAGTTTCATAGATACACATGCATGTATGTAAAAGGAAGAGAAAATGATTAATATGCTAGCATAAAATTTATAGCAACTATAGCAGAGTCAACAGGGCAATCCTACTAGTAGCAAAAGAAAAGAAATAATAGAAATCAGGGCTGAGATTCAGGAGAGGAAAAATAAGAAAACTATATATAAAATTGATGCTGCTAAAAGTTGGTTCTTTGAAAGGAGATAAACAGAATCAGCCAAGTGGTGGGAAACCCAGATAAAGAAAGGAAGAAAAAAAAATTCTATAGCAAGAATGAGGGATGAAAGAAGGGACATTAAAACATACCTTAATGATATCCAAAGGATAATTACACAGTCTTACAAAGGACTGTACTCCAATGAATGCATCAATTTGCAAGACATGGACAAATTCTTGGATAAAGCAAGCCCTCCCTCAATTATATGATAGAAGTCAAGAATCTCAACAGACCCATAGCAATAGAAGAAACAGACAAGATTATGAAGGGATTACCAACAAAAAAATCCCCTGAACCAGATGGCTTCACAAGAGAATTCTACAAACCATGTAGGGAAGAACTGACACCAATCCTATAAAAATTCTTCCAGAACATAAAAAAGATAGCAAACTGCCCAACTCCTTCTATGAAGCTAGTAAAACTGATATGAAAACCATACAAAGACTCCATAAGAATTGGGAACCACAGACCAATATCTCTAATAAACACCAACGCAAAAATCCTTTAAAAATACTGGCCAAGAGACTAAAAAGTATATATAACAAATAATTCACCATACCAAGTGGAATTCATACTAGAGATGCAGGGATGGACCAATATTTGAAAGACCAATAGTATCATTCTCCACATTGATGTGAAAAACCATGAGAACCACGATAATATTGATAGATGCAGAAAAAGCATTCAACAATAGCCAGCACCAATTCCTGTTTAAAACACTCAAGAAAATAGGAATAGAAGGAAAATTCCTCAAGATAATACAAGCTATATATGAAAAGCCAATAGCCATCATGGTAGTCAATGGAGAAAGGACTAACACAATCCTACTGAAATAGGGGACCAGACAAAAATGCCCCTTGTCCCTGCTCTACTTAATTTAATTCTTGAGATCCTAGCTACCAGCATAGGACAAAGAAAAGACATTAATGATAATTGTCTAGGAAAGGAAGAGGTGAAACTATCGTTATTTACAGACGATACGTTTTGGTTTTGTTTTTTTGCTTTTTTTACAATATGATTTTTTATATGGAAAACCCCAAAAGCTCTCTATTGAGAACAATAGAGCAGCGGTTCCCATCCTCTATGGGCTGCGACTCAAATGACCCTTTCACAGGGGTTGCCTGATCCATAGCTGTAGTAAAATTACAGTTATGAAGTAGCAAAGAAAATAATTTTATGGTTGGGTGGTCACCACATGTGGCAGTCATTTGCTTATGTTAATTTTATGATTGAAATGTAGTGGTGGAGTCTGGCCTGTTAATCTGGAGATAGGCATTGAGTAGCCGAAGAGGCCTCTGTGTGGGCATAGCTTTCACCTGAGACTCCTGGGAAATCTCATGATATTTCCCTCATGAAGATGAGAAGCTATCTTCCCCAGTTGTTGGGAGTTAGTTAGAGAGATGATTAATCACAGGCAACACAGAATGGTGGCATCTGGGAGGCTGGAGTAGCCGGTGGAGAAACCACATAGCTTTGCCCTGATGGAGCCGGACCTCTGAGGCTGGGGCAGCCACATGGAGGCCTCTTCCAGTGATGAGTTGTTTCTGCCACCTTGGGATGCTGTTGATGGACCCTGAGCCCTGGAAGCGAGGAGACACGGGGAGACCCCTGTCAGTGCCGGGATTCTGTAGCCACTGACCTGTGATTTCGTGAGTCAGTAGGAGACTTAATGGACTGTTTTCGGGCATATGGGTTAATATCTGACTTGTGACTTTGAGCTGGACTGGGCTGGGATGTTTTCTCAATGTCCTGTTCTTCTTGAATATAAACCCATTCCTTATATCCATATGCATGTCCTTGAATTTGTTCCTCTAGTCTACCCAGACTAACTCACCACAAAATAAGAAACAGTTTTAAAGGGACACAGTCCTAGGAAGGTTGAGAACCACTGCAATAGAGGAATATGGGAGAGTGACAGGATACAAGATCAACAAACATGCATTTATTGGATTTTTATACATATTGGACAAGACCACAGAAGAGCGGATCAAAAGGTAGTATCCTTCATAATAGCCAAGCACAAATTGAAATATCTAGATATACACCTGAATTAAAAAAAAGATTTTCATGAGAAAAACTACAGAACACTATTACAAGAAACTAAGAGTGACTTCAAAAATGGAAATAGCCCATGCTCATGGATTGAAAGACTCAATCTAGTAAAGATATCAGATCTGCCCAAAGCATTATATAAGATTAATGCTATTCTGAAACAATTGCCATAATCTTTCTTCAAAGAAATGGAAAAACTAATTATCAACTTCATATGGGGAAGAAAGAAGCCCAGAATTAGCAGAGAACTCCCCAAGAAGAAGGATAGAGTGAGAGCGCTTATTTTACTTTACTTTAGCACATATTAGACTGCTGGCACTTGCCAAAATGTCATGGAATTGGTATGATGGCTCAGACCAATGGAAAAGAACTGAAAGGCAAGAAACAAAATTATCAGCATACAGACAACTTATCTTTGATATGACCCCAAAAAATATCAAATGGGAAGCAGTTTTCCTCTTCAACAAGTGTTGCTGGAAAAAATGGATATCTACCTGCAGAAAAAATGAAGCAAGATCCTAATCTCACTCCATGCCCAAGAATAAACTCAAGGTGGATCAAAAACCTCAAGGCAAAACTTCAGACTATTAGTGCCATCAACTAGGGAATTGGGACAAACCTGAAAACTTTAGTGTAGGGAAGGGGTGGAACCAACGGCAAGGATTACACACGAGAACGGGCATCAAAGGAGTGGTTTGGGGGAGAGGTCGGCCGTGGAAGATATGACAGAACAATAACAATGTATAAAGTATTGAGGGTTAGTGGGGAGGAGAGAGCAGGGGAAGAGGGGAAGGGATGGAAAAGCCGTTCCTAGGGGCTTAAGGGAAAAGGCGGACGATTGTAGATCAATAATAGAAGTGGACATGTGAGGGTGCTTGATGCAGTATGCTTATTTGTGTATTGTGAAAAACGATATATGAGCCTTCAATAAAATGATTTTTTTAAAAAAATGAAACACTGTTTCACGTGAACTTTTCTGGACTGGAGGATGAGACTTTGACAATATAAGCCAACATGCAGCGGAAATCCAAAGCACATGAACAGGTCTAGAACTTACTTGCAGAGTGAAAGTATTCAGACAGGAGAAAATGTGCTACCTCCGTTACCATATTAATTGGCTCTACTTATTTATGTAAGTCAGCCATTTCCACATAAAGATCATTGAATCCAAGTACTGATGACCATTTGTAAGTGTGTTTGAGGCTGGCTGTCAGCAGCTACTGTCTGGACTATACATCCCTGGCTCATTCCATTCAGTGCAAGTCATCAGAGTAAATGTAGATAATTGCAAAAAATGTGCATAGTTAATTGTTTTGCTGTGCAATATAGACTCATGTGGTTATGCAAGGTACATAAACATACATTGTACATATAAAGAATTCTTAATGCATTTATAAATAAATGTAATAAATAAATAAAAATGAATATATGTTTCACAATTTTGTAGTTGGTAGATCATTTTGACTTGATCATTTTATAAGTAGATTGCATGCTGAAAAAGCGTGAGCACCCCTGGGGTGGGAATACATAGGCTAACAAAAATAGGGAAGGACACAAATACAGATAAGTGAGATATACTGAAGGTAAAACATCTGTGTACAGTGAAAGAATTCACCAAGGGAGTAAAAAGAAAGTCCACTGACTGGAAAAGCATCTTTAGCAATGACACATCAGGCACAGGCCTTATTCCTAAAATCTATGCTAACTTTCCAAAAGAAGAACACTAAAAAAATTAAAAATTAAAAAAAACATTTAAAAAAATAAAAGAAGAAAACTAATTGCCCACTGAGGCCTTATGCAAAGGATCTGAACAGAAGATTATCAAGTGCAGAAATCTATATGACCAGTAAACATATGAGAAAATGTTCCAGATCATTAACCATAAGAGAAATGTAAATTAAAAGAGCAATGAGATACTTAACACCATAAAAGATAGTCCAGTTTAAAAAAATCGGAAAGCAACAAATGTTGGAAGGACTGTGGAGAGACAGAATCTCTCATCCACTGCTGGTAGACGAATAGGTATGTAAAATCACTGTGCAAATCAATTTGACAAAATTTTTAAAAGATGAAAATTGTACTACCATCAGACCCAGAAATCCTACTACTAGGCATATACCCAAAAGAGGCAAGAAACAGACCATGGCCAGATATCCGTGCTCCAGTGTTCATCACAGCATAGTTCACAATTGCAAGAAGTTGGAAGCAACCCAAATTTCCATTAACAGACAAATGAATTAAAAAAAAAACTTTGGTACATATATATAATGGAATACTATGCATCCCTGAAAAGCAGTGATCGATGCATGAAGCACATCACCACATGGGAAAAAGCAAAGTAAGTCAAGCACAGAAAGACAAGTAGAACATGAGTTCCCTGAGGTAAGTTTAAAAACGCAAATGGGGCCTAAGGAAGAAGCTACTGAATACAAACATTCTTGGGGTAAGGCCCTGATGGTATGGTAGGAGCCAGAAAAAATCCAGAGATATATAGTAGCCAACTAAAAAGGTGAGAAAATATAAAACGGGTAGAAGAGGAAGAGGGCACTAGCCAACCCAAAGGGAGGGTGTTGTTTCTGTCTCTACAGGGAAAGAGGGACCAGGCCTCAACCCAGTGCTCCAAGAAGTGAATGCAATATACCAGCATGAAGTAGGGACCAGTAGAGAGGTCTGAGGGGCCTGCCCTAATTCAAACTTCGTGGACAACCTCCTCCCCATTTCAGAGGATGAACTGAAGCTATAGCTCAGAGAGAAGGACAGGTCTGATCAGAGCACAGAGGAGCAAATGGAGGAAGGAGAGAGAGTATAGCATATCCTGACCCACCAAGCTCTAGGACAACATTCTTGCCCAGAGCAGGACCATAGGGCTGGCTCCATTATGAAACATGGCATCCCTCACTGACTCATTGTGCTATGGGGGATCACACTGGAGCCACAGTGTGGAAATTGCCCCTCAACTGACCCCACCACACCAAGGCAAAAGCACTAAGGGTATGCAACAGAACAGCATGGGGAATAGAGTAATGAAGTCCCTGGAGAATACCAAAAATAAACTTTGGGGCCAGGGTGTGGCACTCCATCAGATTGGACTGAAAACTCTCCTAAAGGTTAACAAACCTACCTTGAACTATTCATAGGCTTTTCATTGTGTGTGTGTGCACGTGTGTGTGTATGTCATTGATTTTGTTTATTTGTTGTTATGTTTTCGTTTGTTACTTTATTTTTCTCTGTCTTGTGCATAATATTTTCTCTGCATGTCTATTAAGATATGATAAGCAGAATAAACAATATTGAGGTGAAAACAATGAAACCAATGGTTCTGAGAGGACATGGGAGAGGGAGAGGTGGGAGAAAGGAAGTGCGCACTAACAAAACCAAGGACAAGAGAACAACAAATCATCTAAAATCGATGCAGAGAAGAGAGTGGGAGGCCTGGTAGGGCTTGATTAAGAGCAAAACAGAGAGGAATTACTGAAACTCAGTTGAAGTCTGAGTATGATAGTCGGGCAAGAGGAAAGTAAAAGGAAAGAGAAAAGAGCTAGGTGGCAAAGAACATCAGTAGAGATCTAAATACAGGCATGCACATATATAAATATATTTATATAGGATGATGAGGAGATAGATCTATGTGCATCTATGTACAGGTTTAGTATTGAGGTAGCAAATGGACATTGGACCTCTACTCAAAGACTCCCTTAATGCAACACTTTGTTCTATTAACCTGGCATTCCTTGATGCTCACTTTACCAACATGATCGCTGAAGAGAAAGAGGGTGCATAAACAGGTGTGGTGAAGAAAGTTGATGGTTCCCAGCTTTCAAAAAAATATAGCATCTGGGAACTTAAAGGCTTGAAGATAAACAAGTGGTCATCAAGCTGAGAGGAAACAAAGCCCACATGGAAGGAGCACACCTGTCTCTGTGATTGCAAGACGTCGATAGGATCTATGAGACATCAAAGACCCAGAAGGAAAAAAATAATGTAATTGTGAATGAGGGTGAGTGTGAAGTGAAGATGCAAAGCCCTCAGTAGGCAATTGGACCGCTCCTGTCAGAAGGGTTGTGGAGTGGAGACATGCCAGTCAGAACGCAGTATAGCACTGATGAAACATGCAACTTCCCTCTAGAGTTTTAATGCTTCTTCTTCCCCCACTATCATGACCCCAATTTTACTTTACATTTCTGAGTAGGCCACAGTATATACACGGATACAGATAAGAACTGGAAACACAGGGAATCCAGGACAGATAAGCACCTCAGGACTAGTATTGGAAGTACCTTTATCATGAGGGTAAGGGGAAGGCGAAGGAAAGAAGAGATAGGGAGAAATGATCACAATGATCTACCTACAACTCCCTCCCAGGGGATGAACTACAGAAAAGTGAGTGAATGGAGACTCTATAATACAGTGTATGACATAAAAATAATAATTTATAAATTCTTAAGGGTTCATGAGAAAGGGAGGAGGGAGAGGAAGGGGTGAAAATGAGAAGCTTATGCCAAAGACTCAAGTAGAAAGAAAATGTTTTGAAAATAATGATGGCAACAAATGTACAAATGTGCTTGACATAATGGATGGATATATGGATTGTGATAAAAGTTGAAAGAGGTTCCAATAAAATGATCTTTAAAAAAGCTTTGGATACATGAGTCTGAAGAATAAATATTTCTTCAGACAATAAGATTCTGAAATATTACTTGGCCTATACCATCTTTTCATCATTGACTAGATCTATGGTGGTATAGTCTCACTATTATTATGTTTTAATATTATTTCATTTTAATTATAGTTTTATTGATATATAATGCACACATCATGAACCTCGATAATTAGGTCATGTATTAAGTAGTGGAACATTCATCACTACAACTCCAGAACATGTCCTTCTTTCCTTTATTTACTGTTACCTGCTCCCCATTTCACTCCAACATCCACTTTACCACCACCACCACCAATACCACCCCACACCAGTGTGTACCCTCAATAATTCAATAATCTTGTTAATATAGCTATAGATCCTGCATTTCATATCTTGGAAAACATACTAAAAGAAAAAGAAGACCAACAACAAATAAATAAACCAGCAAAAAAAGAGAAAATCAAGACATATCAAAAGCCCAGACCAAATTTAATATTGGTCAGCAGAGATATAAAATTATAAGGTGTCAAATTTTAATCTAATTGGTTCTGCAACAATCCATTTCCCATTGCATTCTGCATGATACCAAGGTAATTCACTCCCTGCTCCATGGCCTCAGAAATTCAAACTAAGTATAATTTACACTCACTTAAAAAAATAGGACACAACTTTAAAATGGGCCAAAAGTAGGATCAAATGATATTACATTTTAAATTAACTATGCCTGCTATAGCTGAGTTTACAATGTTCTCTACCTGATAAGAAGGTTATTCATAACCCTTGAATATAGTCAGAGGGAGGTTAATTCTTGTAGGGACTCTTAAAATGGATTTGTTCTTCCACTGTCACCCATAACCTTCTGATAGCTGAGTGTTCACAGTTTAAGCACTGATATTTATGTGCATGATTTATGCTATGATGTTGGAGCTTACGACTGCAGGTGGTAAATATTCTCTAATTGGAAATGTGTATAATTTAATTCAGTTTTTAAAAGATTGGATGAAGAAACCACATGGTTTGCATTTAAATCTTTGGGGGGGGCATCACTGCCCTCTGGTGGTCGTCGGAGCTACCCAGCCTTGCTCTTGGAAAGCTGCTGCTGGGTTTGAACCGCCAACCCTGTGGACCACAGTCCCACACTCAACCACTATGCCACCGGGGCTCAGCCCACATTTAAATCTTTTGTCACACCATTACTACTGTGTAACTGTAGTAGGATACTTGATTTTGATATGCCTGATTTTCATCATATTAAAAATAGAGATGTAATGTTATGTCCAAACATATTATGAGGGTTTTATGTGTTGTTATAAAGATCTTTGTATAGAATTTGAACCTCTGGTTTGATGTGAAGACAAAACAAATATTATAATCAGAGGCAAAAATATTTAAAGCTAAAAATGAGAGAAAATCTTCAACATATCTTAAACTGAAAGAACTCAAGAACAAGTTCAAATCACAAGTTGCATTAATGAATATTTTATGGCCAAAGTATTGAATGATGCAGGATGCATCAAAAGAAAATGGAAATAATACATGCTGTGAATTTACCAAAAAGAACTAGGCAGCATTCAAACATTTAACAAGACAGCATATGAGCAAGAAATCCAAGTTACAGTATAGGCAGGCCAAAACTGGACTCCAGAAAATGATGGACTACAAATTGAAATGTTTCAACACGTTGATGAAGCAATGCATTCACTCATTTGTTTATGCCAAGAAATTTGAAATAGACTGGAATAGATCCATATTTATACCCACTCCAAAAGGGATGACCTATGGAATGCTCCAATTATAAAACTATATTATTGAAATCACATGTAAGTAAAATCTAGCTGAAAATTATTCAATAATTGTTGCAGCTGTTCATTGACAGGGAGCTGTCAGAAATTCAAGTGAAAAGAGGACATGAAACAAAGGTTATCCTAAGTGAGGTCATATGGATCTTCGTTTAAAATAAAGAATACCAGAAAGATGTTTACATTTCCTTTACTGACTCCTCAAAGGAATACAACTGTTTTGACTATAAGAAACTAAGAATAGCCTTGAAAAGAATGGAATTCCAGAACACATGATTTTTCTCATGTAAAATCCATACATGGATCAAAAAGCAAGTATGAAAACAGAGCAAGAGAACACTTCATGGTTTGAAACCATGAAAGTTATGCATAAAATTGTAGCCTCGTTTTATACTAAGTCAACTTGTAAAGTGAACATAAATTGGATTATATGAAGAAGAATGTGACACAAGGATTTAGGGCAGGCTTCTCAATAACTGTGAAATGTAGATAACACAATCGTGTTTGCTTAAAGTGAGAGAACTTGAAGCACTGACTGGTGAAGATCAATAGGGGTGCAGCTCTTGTACAGAAAATCAAAATCAGCACAGCTGGACCAATAACTAAACATGTGAGTGTAAGGGTTTGGCATTTAATAATGAATAAGGAGTATGGAATAATCGATATTTTAATTGTGATACTGGTGAAGAATACTGCAAGTATCTTGAATTGATAAAGGGACAACCAAAACTTTCTTAGAAAATATGAGATTAAAGTGCCCCTTAAGAGCAAACTTTAGACATGCTCTCACACACTTTAGACACGCTCTCAAGAAAGATCAGTCTCTGTACTAGACCATAATGCTTGGTAAAATAGAGTGCAAGTGAAAGAGCAGAAGACCCGCAAGGAAGTGTTTTCAATGAGTGGCTACAGCAATGAATTCAAGCAGAGGAACAAATGTGGGAATGTAGCAGAGCTGACACTGCTTTGTTTTGTTGAGCATAGGGCTGCTATGGGTGGGAAATGACTTGATGGTACCTAATAAGAACAAGATAATGAATGGGGCAAAGACTGAAGTCGTTAACTATTTGGTTTTTTTGTTTTCCTTTTTTTAGAAATTCACAATCCATACTCATAGAAACAGTAGTCAAGAGATCAGGTGATATAATCTGCTTTACCAGATTTCCTTAAATCCTTGAAAAAATAAAGTTATACCTTGAGGACTAAGGAGCCCCTGATCCAAGCTTTACAGGTATGTGAAAGTTGGATATTAATGAACTGATAAGTTTGAATTATGTAATCCAAAGAATTTTGAAAGAATCATGGGCTGTCAAAAGAACAAACAAATCTATCTCTTAAGAAGTATAGCAAGGGCCCCGGTGGCTTAAGTGGTTGAGTGCGGAACTGCAGCCCGCAGGCTTGGCGGTTCAAATCCAGCAGCGGCTGGGTAGTGCCCAGGACCACCAGAGGCAGTGATGCCCACAAAAAAAACAAACAAAAAAAGAAGTACAGCAAGAATGCTCCTTAGAAGCAAGGACTATGACACTTCAGCTCACGTACTTTGACTTATTATCAGGAGACAGTGCCTGAAAAATAACATCAAGCTTCGAAAAGTAGAAGGGTAGCAAAACACTGAAAACCTTTGACAAGATGAATGGACACAATGACTGCAACAGTGGGTCCAATCATAGCATAATTTTGAGGAAGGCATAGGACTGGGCAGTGTTTTGTTCTGTTGTACATAGGGTTGCTATAAGTTAGAACCAACTTAGACGTACCTACAAAATATGGCGTGGCAAATCCTATTATAAAGCTAACTATGGGACTGAGCCCCGGTGGCGTAGTGGTTGTGTGCGGGACTGCGGCCCACTGGGACGGAAGTTCAATTCCAGCAGTGGGGCTGGGCCTCCTTTTCCCACCACCGGAGAGCAGTGGGAACAAAACAAAACAAAAAAGCTAACTATGCCTTCTTGTAAATTGTCCATTAGAAATTATTCAAAACAAGTTATAAAGATCAACAATTGATAGGCACTCAAATTTGTATTTGAGGAGTATTTGTAAACTAAAACATCAAAAGGTCACAAATTATTAATCTCTGAAGAGCTATCTTAAGAAAAGATAATAAACGTGAATTTAGAAGAATTAATAAAATGTGAGATATGCAAAAAGGAGATTTTAATTAAAAAGATGCATGGTAAATGGTATAGTGAAGGAGACAAATATATGAACAAATCAGAGGAAACAACTTAACAAAACTTGGCAAAGCAATTATTTAAAATATTTTTAGTTTTAGAAAGCAGCACAGTAAACAACTTTGTGTTGCAACCAGTAAAACTCTCCTGGTGTGATCTAGTTTTAGCTGATATCATATTTTTTCATGTCATGTTTATTCTCATTTATTTCTGCCTGTTCAGTTTGAACTTTAATTCTGCCTTTGCCTGGGACATTAGGTTTTTAAAGAAGTCAATGGAAATATATTGAGATGATATCAGGAAGAAAAAGTGAAAGAGAAACCCTTTAAATAAGTCTACCACATAAAGGCATAAACTTGCTCACATAACATTCTTTGTCTCACTTTTATTGACCTAGTTTTGGCTGGCTTTATGACTTGCCCCCTAGGCCTACCACATGGTTCAATAACTGGAAACAATTTATCTGAAAAAGAACCAAAAATGTGTTAGATTTTAAATTATTTCCTAGTTGGTTTATAAGGCAATTACCATGAGGAAAAATGGTTTCGGCATGTTTGAGGCACAAGATGCTGTTGCTTTCAGACAAACAGAAGCGTCTGTAGTGTCAGCAGATCTAGTAAAATAACAATATCAGGAACATTGGAATAGGTGCATCATCCAGACCTAATATATGCCCCAAAGGTTTAGAATGTACTGAGGCGGATATAACTTTAGAATCAGGGTTCATTCCTCTTTAGCTACTCTACTTTTTTGTTATTTTTGCCATTACCCACTTACCTGAGGGGCTGAAACGTTTAGGAACATAAAGGAACAGGCAATAGTTCACCAAGATCATCAGAACCAGGAACAGAATCAATATCCAAAGAGGGGTCCATGAAAGCAGTTTATCTGAAAAGGTAGTCACAAAATATTGCCACTTATGACTCTTATAAAGCAGAAATGATGATTACATCAAAGCATGTTTCCTTTAAAGACCTCGTTATCCTAATCTACCACAACATCATTTGGGGAGATGTAGTTACAACAGAGTGGATGAAAAGTAAGATAAGTGCTGAAGTTATAGGCTGCAACTAAATGAGTGCAGACCACTCTTGTGCTTCTCATTTTCCCTAAATAAAGAGAAGAGACATTGCTAAATTCCTCCCTCCACCCCACTCCCCTGAGTACAAATGTAGATTTCCAAGGGCCACAAGCTCAGTTTCTTCAGTCTATTTGTCTAAATACTCAATATCAGTTGAACCCTCAATTGTCAAAACAATAGTGTCTGATTTATTCTTCTGGATTGTATCTAGAGATAAACATTCATGTAAACATTCCTCTTCTCTTGCTCAAATGAGCAAGCATCTGCTTTGGCCTTCTGTTTGTATACATTGGACATGGATTTTAATCATGGAGGAAAACCCACTCTTTCCCACAGATGCTATTATATCCCAAACTACTATCTAAGGAAATGAATTTCAGAGGCTGTCATATATACAGTAGTCAATTATTTTGCTACTTATGATTTTCATTATGTCTGATTGGTATTTCATGCATACAATTTATTTATTTATATGTATTTCATGCATACAATTTATTAAACTGAAAACTACATGACTTTGGGGGCCAGTCCTCTACTCTTCAGACTGCCTCTACGCTACATTATAGTGAGCTCAAAACAGCATCATAAGCTCCAAAGTCAGACATGGATAGAATACCAATAAGATTGATTCTGACTCTGATATTTTCTTGATCATAAGTTTTTGTTCTTATTTGTGTTTTCTGACTTTTAGTAAATGGCAGATAAAGTCTCCTTGAGATGTTTGTATTACAACTGTAGGCTTATTCAATTTTGTTGATTATAGTTTTCTTAAAAACATGCTTTTAAAGCTGTATACCTGGGCTGAGCCCCGATGGCGTAGTGGTTGTGCGTGGGACTGCAGCCCACTGGGACGGAGGTTCTATTCCAGCAGTGGGGCTGGGCCTCCTACTCCCACCACCGTAGAGCAGTGATGCCCCCAAAAAAACAAACAAACAAAAAAGAAATGAAAAAGGCTGGCACTGTAGGTGGACTATCCGGAGGTATCTTGGAAGAACAGTAAAAGACACTGGGAAGGCCTTTCAGGTGTGTCTCCAAGCACTTTAGTGAAAATGAAGGATTGACCATCTTTATCTAAGTGTTGGAGGTGAAAAGACAGGATGAAGTTTGTGAGGTTTGTTGCTTCTTTTTTTTGGGGGGGGGGCAGTCTTCTTTATAAAGGAGGAACATGCAAAGAGTTAGAAAACCCGAGGCAGAGTCCTGGTGGTGTAGTGGTTGTGCGCGGGACTGCGGCCCACTGGGATGGAGGTTCAATTCCAGCAGTGGGACTGGGCCTCCTACTCCCACCACTGGAGTGCAGTGATGCCCCCTCCCCCTCAAAAAAACTGTATACCTACTTTATGAAGATGTTAACTGAGAAAATGAGACTAAATTTAAAAATATTTTATTAAATAATGCAGCAAAATGTGAATCCATTATATCTTGACATATTCTCCCATATAGGGCTACACATTTGTGAAGATAGTGTTTCCAACTATCTCACTGTTTCCCACGGAATGCTGTGCTCTTTAATTTATACCTTGTCAAAGCATCAATTTGTAATATCCTTCAGGAACACAAGCCATGTTTTACTCCAAAATTCTTTGAATTTGGAAAGCACTAAGAAATTTGAAGGTGCAAAGCTAATGATGTATAGTAGATGGTACAATGTTTGCCAATGAAAATGTAAAAGGGTAGCCCTTGGTAGACTTAAAAGATAACTAAATTCATTGTCCTAAGGACCAAAAAAAGATAAAAGAAAACCATGGTCCAAATTTGTTGACCTTGCTTTCATCAATACAGTTTTAATTTTAAAAAATCATAAACCCTTATGATCATCAAGTGTCTTTAAAAAACCTCATCCAAATTTGCCATTATTATTACGTGCTATTAAGTCAGTGTGATAGTTGGAAGATTTTATGTCAACTTGAATATTTATGAAGGTGTAGGGCTGAAATTCGGCTTGTCAATCAGAACACAGATTATTGATGTCTTCCTGGGAGTTGTGGTCTTCTTTTAAGAAAGAAACTGATAAATTCTCTCTCTTCAGTCATCATGTCTTCTTTCTTGCTGGGAGTCTGTCTGCCTCCAAGGCCCATTCCATGTGGACTGCCTGACCCTGAGAGCTGCCAGTAATATGCCATGTTTCTAACAATCTTGGGTCCAGATGACTCTTCAGCCACTGGCCTGTGATCTTCTTGCATCTTGTTCCACCTTTCTGTGTTGTTAGATTGCAGCTTTGTGAGTCTGAAGAAAGTTCTGTCTTGCATAGGAATTGTGAAGTTGAGTTAGCCTGGGCTGGGGTGCTCTCTTTATTTAAGATTATTTATTGATGCAAAGCTCTCCTTTTAGATATATGAGTGACATTGGATTTGTTTCTCTAGATAATCTGGCATAACATAGTTGGTTTCATATGCATTTGAGGATATTAAGTGGCTTTGATCAGGCATACCTATTCCTCAAATTGACATCTTTGCTCTTTATCACTTTAAAATGACTTCTGCAAAGGACTTGCACAATCAATATGTGGTTTGACTTCTGGGTTAATGCTTCCAAGAGAATTAACTATGAAGCCAAATAAAGTTAAATCTATTCAATTTTTCAATTTATCATAAAAGATTCTTGTTGGTCTATTTGTAAGTATTTTTGGTTTCTTTATTTTTCTAAGGCAGACCTGAACCTGTGTTAACTTCCTGTCAGTGTACTGCTGCAAGTGCTGCTTGATAATCTTCAGCAAAATTTTACTTGCATGCAATATCGTAGTTTGTGAATATTGTCAAGTCTGCTTTCTTTGAAATAGGTAACAATGCACATCTATGGTAGCTATATAATCTTTTGTCAATTTGAGGATTTAGAGTGAAGGGGCACAGTCTAGCCTGTCAATCACACTGTAGCTTGATGACCTCATTTACAGGTGCTAAGGAGATAAACAGTTCTCTGGAGGTAGGACACACACAGACTCCCTGAGAGATACTCTATTAACAAGACACATGGCACTACACTGATAGTAGCCATGCACTGGGACATGGAGAAGCCACATGGAGACCCCTGCCAGCACTGAGATGCTTACACTGCCACTGGATCCACAAGACTTTGCACCCATTGGCCTGTGATTTTCCTGCATCCAGCATCCTTGCATCTGTTTCACAAGTTGGAAAAGGTGTTTATAGATCAGATATCAGATATAGGGCCTAATATCAGACTTATGGACATTATATATACTGGGCTGGAATGTTTTCTCAATATTCAAT
Organism: Nesogale talazaci; assembly: GCA_004026705.1. NCBI lineage: Eukaryota > Metazoa > Chordata > Mammalia > Afrosoricida > Tenrecidae > Nesogale > Nesogale talazaci. The sequence continues at coordinate 2,861 of PVJH01032983.1, read as the reverse complement.
TGCTCTCGTATATAAAGCTCTTTCTACACATATGTCTATGAATTTATTTTATTTTTTAGTCTACCCAGACTAACACAACATCTTTTACAACATCAAACTGTCAGTTGGTTAAGTTCTTGTCTTCCACATTTCTTGGCATAGACGTGTACTTTCAATTCTTCATGATCTTGCTGAAACACTTCAGTTGGTATTCCATAAGTTCCGGCAGCCCTGTTTTTGGCTGATGTTTTCAGTAGAACTTGAAGTTCTTCCTTCAGTACTATTGATTATTACTCATATACTATTTCTGGATATGATAGAATGTTGACAAATTTATTCTGGCCTACTGACTCTGTGTATTCTTTCCATCACTTTTAATGATTCTTGAATCATTTATTATTTTGTACATAAAATATCTCAATATCGTAATTGGATGCTTGAATGTTTTTTGAATTTTTACAGTTGAAGATAGCTGATTGTGTCTTCATTTTTGATTGTCTAACTGTAAGAAACTGAGAACTGAGAAGAGATTCTCTTTGCTCATGATTTAAAAAGGGTGGGAAGCCAGGATTCTGGGTGGAGAGAAGCCTTCACATTTATGAGTTGGAGATGAGGTCTAATCACATTCTCCTAACTAAAATAATCCCCATAGCATCACCCCATTAGATTGCTACCTTAATGATGCCTCTTAAAGCACATGACTGATTACTATAGAGCCAGCAGTTTTATCTATATTAGCAGATATGTTGCTAAAGTTCTCCCCACTCAGCGAATAGTCAACTCCTCTCTGCATGACCCCAGCCCTGATGTTGGGTTACTCCCTCAATGTGCTCAGGGACCTTTAGGATTAAGATACTGCCCACCTTGTTACTTCTGTGGGTGTCTTGGTTGAGGGGCTTGCATGCCCAGAGACTATAAACTGGTGAAAGAATACATTATTTTTCTCTGTTTTCAGGTGAGCACCCCAAAACTTTTGTCTCCTCTTTTTATTTATTCCTTTCAATTATGAACCCATGTCTTGGGGAACATCGGCTTATGGACTGGCTCCCATCTCTAATTCTAATGTTTTGCACATTTCATTATAATCCTTTACTTTTTCTTCTCCTGGTGTCTTTTACCATTTACTATTTAGCTCTTTTCTTCATCATTTTTACCATGTGCCCTAACTACTCTAGTTTAAAAGTATCCTCTGACATACAGGCTGATCTTTTCTTTCTGTCCTGTCATTTTAAATGATGTCACCACACAGCTCACCAGATCTTCTGTCATTGGTGTTCAATCCATCAAAATGGTTCTTGATATATTCTAAAAATTCAGGTAGGATATCCCCAAGATCACATTTGACTCTTGTGAATTTATTTTAGTTTTTTTCAATTTCAATCTGAACTTATATATGGACAATTAATGATATGTTCCACAGATGATCTCTGACCTGATTTTAGCTACTTATAATGGAGTTTCTTCATTGTCTCTTCTGGCAGATATAGTAGATTTGATTCATGCATATTCCATTCAGATAAGACCAAGGGTATAGTCACCATTTCTGTTCTTAAAAGTAGTATTTGAGATGAAGTAATTGGTCTTGCAAAAATCCAGCTTCTTTCTTTTACCAATGTCATATTGTCTAGCTATTTTTCCTTCTATATTATTTCCAACTTTTGCATTATAATTACCAACAGTTGTCAGTGAATTTTGACTGAATGCTTGATAAATTTCAGACTGGAGATGGTGGTAAAACTTTTGGTATGGGACACCCAACAGAATTGAGTAAAGCTATTTAGTATTGAAAAGAGGACAGTGTTTTAGACATAGCTCAAGGCAAGGTGTATACTTTTAAGATTCATCATCATATTGCTTGTACTTAAAGCCATAGGTCAGGATGAAATTGCAAGAGAGGGAAAATACTCTAAAATTATGTTTCAAAGATGATGCCAACATTAGGAAAGTAAATTGAGTATGATGAAATAATAAAAGAGATTAAACAAGAAAATCAGGAAGATTATCAGTAAAACCAAGAGAAAGTAATGTCCTGGAAATCAAATAAACAATATATGCACATGAGATAAATATATACATATCCCTTAATTATTTAGGTTTACTATATGCATTTTATAACAATGAACATAATTTGCAGAATGAACACTAAGATCTCACCTGGTAGGACCAGGTTTCTTCTTATTTCTTGACCTGTCAAAGGATTTTGAAGATAACAAGTGATGCTGCTATGGGAACTGTCATTAAGGAGAAGAATCATCTTCATGTCAAACAACTTGTAATCATCCTGTGAATAAGTTATTGACACAGGTGGGATTTTTCTCCCTCTGTTGTCTCTCCATTCCATTAGAGGCTGTGGGTACCAGCCTTTAGAATTACACTCAATTAATATTCCTTTGGCATGAGGAGTATACACAATCATCTGTGCTTCTAAACTTGTAGCTGAATGAAAAGAAGGAACAGATAATGGTTATAGGTGAAGTAAAACAAAAGAAATAAGAACAGAAGCCCCAACCAATCTCTGTGCCCTTAGATCAATTCATACGCAAGTTTTGTGTTATGACAAGATACTTAAAGGAGACAAGGGATACAGAAACTAGACTGAAGGGTTATATTACATAAATTAACAATGATATCTTAAGTAAGACAAATGAAAAAAAGTTAAATATATATATATTGAATGCTTCATTTATCTATGAATTGCTTGAATATATTTATGGATAATTTTTAAATCCAGAAGATTGTGATGGTTTCAAAAAATTACAATATGAGCAAATATCATAAAATTTCAGTTATTGGGCTGAGCCCCGGTGGCGTAGCGGTTGTGCGTGGGACTGCGGCCCACTGGGATGGAGGTTCAATTCCAGCAGTGGGGCTGGGCCTCCTAC
>PVJH01032982.1:0-22059 GCA_004026705.1 Nesogale talazaci | reverse complement strand
CCCCCCCCCAGCGTGTGGTTCTCCTTTTACTTTCTTGGCAGAATCTTTCGATGCCCCAAAGCGTGTAATTTTCAGAGAGTTGCCGTCATCCAGCTTGTCTTCTGCTGCTGGTTTGCTTTCAGTTAGGGTGGGTGGTTTTCATGCCATAGAGCAGAGAGCCTGAGCTTGTCACGGCTTTCTCACCGGCGGTCTTTCTAGCCCTGGGTTTTGCATGGTGGTCTTTGATCCGTGTTGAGTTGACAGCAGTCGATGAGGTGACTTGTGGGTCTTCTTTTGTTGCACCGAGCCTGTGAGAAGATGCTCAGCCTCATGAGACGGTGGCACAGCAGAACCCTGACGAGATACACTTCCCTCTCCCCGTTGTTGTGAGGCGCCGTCGTCACGTGGGCCCTGAGCCATCGTGACCCCAGACCCAACATGGCACGGTCCCACAATGGGTCCTATGCCGGAGCCCAAGGATGCAGCCGAATTCATGTCATCCAGGGCCTTCCTCTCTTTCGTTCTCACTAGGATGGCTCTTTTCTTTAACCCTAAGGTTGGTGAAGAGGGAGAGAAATTGGAACACTTACCTCCTGCTGGCGGGAACACAAAACAACTCGCCCTCCTGGAAATCCGAATGGGGGTCCTTGAAATGAGAGGAGAGGGAGGCGGGGCGTGCCACGCACACCTCTTCACACACACTCCCATTCCCACACCCTCACACCTATACACCACCACCCCACACACTCACTCAAAATCGAGCATGTATACAGTCTCTGTCTCTCTCACATACACACAGTGAGTCCCACACACCAATCCATCCCCTAGACTTGGCAGCTCATCCCCTCAAGGAATGTGGGCCTGTCTAAGAAGTTTTCTTAAGTTTGTCCCTTTGGATGCACAACCACCCACGGGCATGGATACAGTGGCAGCTAAGGTAAACACACATATACAAGGATCATCTGCCAAACACATATTCCTGAGCATCCTCCCACTCACCCTCCCAGCCTGTTCAGCCTGGGTCTTCCTAAGCATCTGTTCAAACATCACCACGTCGCAGGATTGTCAACGCAGCCTTTCCCAGCACTGTGTCTCTTCTCGCCACGGAGACACCACAGTGGACGAAACAGCTGGTCTCTTTGCCTTCAAGACCCCCTGGAGTGAGCAGAGCGCCAGGGCAGCATAAGCACATGGCTTCTCTCGCTGGCACATAATGTTTCTTGGGATAGACGAAGGGTCACAGGTTGCTGCTTCTGAGACCATCCAGAAAGGGACTGGCTGAAGAACTCCGATTTTCTGAGGCTAAAATGGAAACTCCGTGAGAAAGAAGAGGGCACCCGTGGTACCCTCCCTCACCTCCCTGAATAAGTCCTGAGACCCGACACCACGCCGCGAGTGGAGCACCCCAGACACCATCAGCTATTCCTCACAGCCACCACCATAGCCCTCCCTCTAGAGAGGGCAGGCACGGCTCCTTCGTTCAAGAAATGTTCGTAGGTGGTGAGTAACTTGATTGGGTCTCCTCACTATGGGAGATAGACGGAGGTGGAGGGGAGTATCTCCACATTTCAGACTCCAAATCTGGCTCCCAGTCTCAGACCATGACTCTGTGGGGCTCAGTGGAAGGTGGACGCAGCCAAGACCACGTGCAACTCTGACTTCCCAGACGAACCCCCTCCAGCATGACGCCAGTGTGCTGAGATTTACAAAGCCTCTGACGCTCACGTCTCTGCGGCGATGTCCCTGTCCTTCGCTTGTGCTTCCCTGGGGCAGGGCCCCGATAGGGTAGGGAGTGGCCTGCCAGATAGTAAAACATTACAACTTACAGCATCACACTCGATCCCATAAATTCATCGTGAAAGAAACTGCCTGGAGAATGATGCCGTCTAATAAATGTAAACAAACAAACCAAACCCACTTACATGGATCCGAACCGACTCACGGAGACCCTGCAGCGTGAGTTTGGAAGACCGTAACTGTTATCAGGAGTAAAAGGTCCAGTTTTTCTCCCTCAAGGGGGCTGGTGATTTCAAACTGTTGACCTTGCGGGTCACAGTCTACCTAGTAACCACTAGGCCAACGAGAGCACCCATCAATGTAAAGCAGGCGTCCCCAAACTATGGCCTGTGGGCCACATGCGGCCCACTGTGGACATTTATCCAGCCGCAGGGTGTTTTTGCTGCTGCTCCTGCTGTCCTCCTCATCCCGGACCTGCAGTGAATTTGTTCATAGTTTTTTGTTTGTTAGTTTGTTTTTTAACTCCAGTCTGGCCCTCCAAAGGTCTGAGGGCCAGTGAACTGTCCCCTCTTTTAAAAATTTGAGGGCCCCTGATGTAAAGGGAGTGATGGAATTCACAAACGTCACCCTTCAGCCGCTGTCATAGTAACTAACCACTGATTCAGGCACCAGTCATCAGTGAACACCAAACTGGTGGGTGGCAGTTTGAGGGGAGACAGGACATTTGCAAAGTCGAAAACGACAAATATCTAAGACATTTACAAATTACCAGGGGGAAATGATGGTGATCAAAGTTACAATCACCCGTGGGTACCACACGCCTCCTCATACACTGACCGAATAGGAGATGCCACTTCTGAGCTGATGAAGCCGCTCCTGTGGACACATCAGGGAAGCCCAACGAGAAGCCCTCTTCAGAAACCTCCAGGCTAGAAAAGACTGAAATTGAGGAACAGTCTCAGATCAATGGACACGAAAGAGATGTGACCCAATGAATTCCTGGCCCATCAAAAAACACACCGCACCGACACATCTATAGAAAGCAACCGTAGAACAACATGAACATTTGGGGAATCTGGGTCAAGAGTGCCTGGCATTTCTTCTCCCTGTTTTGCAAAATAACAAGTTCAAAACCTTGCCATATTCAAAACCACACCGTGCGCGGGTTGGGATCATTAAAGCGATTGCAAAAGGGGCAGAGCCACTTCAGATCTGAGGCAAGACCCGAGGCCAAGCTTTGATGCCTCTGAGCAGGCGAACTGCGCTAATTGGCTGACACCGAAGGTTATGGCTTGTTTTCAGAGCATTGCTCGGGGTAAATCAATCAGTGAGGTTATTAGGGACGGCTCAGCTGGTTACTCAGAGGGACTCTATGCCCAACAGAACGCAACGCCGCCCAGTCCTGAGCCACCCTCCTGCTCCCAAGTCTGTTCAAGCCCCTAGTGGCAGCCTCTGTGCTAATCCACCTTGTTGGGTTGGGGGTGGGGGGTTGGGGGTCGGGTGTCTTCAATTTTTCGCTGACCCTCTATTTTACCAAGCATGACCCCCTTCTCCAAGACCTGCTCCCTCCGGATAACAGGTCCAAATAAATAGCTACATGTTTGGGGAGAAATATCGCCGTGTGACACACGATAAATGTAATCGTCCTAATCTCAGAAACGTAGAAGTCGGACCCCTCTGAATCCGCTGGAAGCTAGCAATGTTGTTCAGTGTCCTCGTGCTGATTCCGATCCATAGCGACCCTCTGCACGACCCAGGGAAACCCTGCCCCAGTCTGTGCCATCCCCACGATTGTTGTCATGTCTGTGTCTTCTCTTTGAAGACACTGTGTCAGTCCATCGTGTCAAGGCCCTTCCTCGCCGCCCCTCTACTTGACCAAGCGTGATGTCCATCCCTCTCCAGGGCTGGTGTCTCCTGACACATGTCCAAAGTCTGTAAGATGAAGTGTCGTCACCATAGCCTCTAAGGAGCACCCTGGTTATACTTCTTCCAGGGCAGAGCCGCTTGTTCTGCCCTTTGATCTTGCAGGATCATAGCCAGACCTAGACATTGAACAGTGACCAAGGGAGGTCTGAAATCCCTAGAACTACGTCTCAGGCAAGATCAAAGGACAGCACCCGGGTGACATAGAGGGTTATGCCTTGAGCTGCACAGCTCAAGGTCAGTGTTTCCAACCTACCAGTCTCTCTGAGGGAGAAAAGGGATGCTGTCTGCTCCCATCAAGGGTTCAAGTCTTGGAAACCCAAAGGGGCAGTTCTCCCCTGTCATGTAGGGTTGCAATGAGTCAGACTGGACTCTGGCAGTGAGTGTAAAACCCGAAACCAAATCATCACCAAACTCATTGCCCTGCAGTCAATGCGGCCTCACAGGGACTCCCTGTGGGTTTCTGAGACTGTAACTGTGTATGGATCGGCTGGTGGTTTTGAAGGGCTGCCCCTGCAGTTATGAAGCTCAACCGGTAACCACTGCGACATCCGGGCTCTTGGGTGGCTCAACAGGCAGGAAGGAGGAAGACAGAGGAGGGATGGAAATGGTAACCAGAGAGAAGAGAGCGCTGACATTGTGAGGATTGCCATCCGGGGTAGATAGCCCATCGTGTGCCAATTGTTGACTGGAAAACCAGTGTGATGTTCTGCAAACTTTGACCCAAATCACAATAGAAGTTAAAAAAAATTTTTTTAAAGGGCAGCTATAGGCCCCACCTCTCTCCCTCTCTCTGATAGCTACTACATTCCTTTCTTTTTTCTTGGGGGGGGTGGGGAGGTGGCATCACTGCCCTCTGGTGGGAGTAGGAGGTCCAACCTTGCTCCTGGAAAGCTGCTGCTGGATCAGAACCGCCAACCCAGTTGGCTGCAGCCCTGCACACAACCACTACACCACTGGGGCTCAGCCCCAGCTAATACCATTCTTGATGGTCCCTCATCTTTTAATTCTTCAAGGAATCTGGACAGGTTAAACCTCATTCTTTTCAGTTCTCAGAGAAGTTAGCTGAGGCAGATCACACATGAACAAAGGGCAGAATCCCTGTGCAAACCCTCCTCTTAGGAATACCAAAGCCCAGCCTGTGAAACTCTCTGCTGGACAAATGCTGATCTCACTGGTACCAACAGACTGAGGACCAGCTGCCTTCCTTCCCAGAGCCTCAGTTTCTGAACTGTAAAATGGGATCATAATAAGCCAGGCTTGTTTGCCTTTTCTTTCTTTCTTTTAAAAAATTTTTTTTGGGGGGCATCACTGCTCTCTGGTGGTGGGAGTAGGAGGCCCAGCCCCACTGCTGGAATTGAACCTCCGTCCCAGTGGGCCACAGTCCCATGCACTACCACTACACCACCGGGGCTCAGCCTTTTTTAAAAATTATTTTATCAGTGATGCTCCCTCCCAAATTATTTTATTGGTGGCTCATAAAATTTTTATCACAATCCATACATCCACCCATTGTGTAAAGCACAATTTGTACATTTGTTGCCATCATCATTATCAAACATTTGCTTTCTACTTGAGCCCTTGGTGTCAGCTCCTCATTTCCCCCCTCCCTCCCTGGCACCTCCCTTGATAATTTATAAATCATTATTATTTTGTCATATCTTACACTGTCTGACATCTCCCTTCACCCGCCTTTTCTGTTGTCCATCTCCCAGAGAGGGGGTTATATGTAGATCCTTAGAATCGGTTTCCCCTTTCTACTTCACCTTCCCTCCACTCTCCTGGTATCACCACTCTGACCACTGGTCCTGAGGGGTTCAACTGTTCCATACCCCCTGTATTTCCAGTTCCTTTCTGTACCAGTATACATCCTCTGGTCTAGTTGGATTTGTAAGGTAGAATTGGGATCATGATAGTGGGGAGGAGGCATTTAAGAATTCAAGGAAAGTTATATGTTTCATTATTGCTACACTGCACCCTGACTGGATTGTCTCCTCCCCGAGACCCTTCTGTAAGGGGATGTCCAGTTGCCTACAGATGGGCTTTGGGTCTCTACTCTGAACTCCCCCTCATTCACATTGATATGATTTTTTCTTTGATGCCTGATAACTGATTTCATCGACACCTCATGATCACACAGGCTGGTGTGCTGCTTCCATGTGGGTTTTGTTGTTTCTGAGCTAGATGGCCACTTGTTTATCTTTAAGCCTTTAAGACTCCAGACACTATATTTTTTGATAGCTGGGCACCATCAGCTTTCTTCACCACATTTTCTTATGCACTCACTTTGTCTTCAGCAATCCTGTCAGGAAGGTGAGCATCATTGTTTGCCAGACTATTAAAACAAAGTGTCCTTGTGTTGAGGGAGTTATTGAGTAGAGGTCTAATGTCCCATCTGCTACCTTGATACTAAACCTACTAATATATGCACATAGACCTATTTCCCCATCATCATATCAAATATATTTACATATGTACATGCCTGTATTTAGACCTCTATAAATTCTCTTTGCCTCCTAGTTCTTTCCTCTATTTCCTTTTACTTTCTGCTTGTCCCACTATCATGCTCAGCTCTCATTAGGGTTTCAGTATTTCCTCTTGATTACATTGCCCTTGATCAAGTCCTATCAGACCTCCCCACCACCAATTTTGGATCACTTGTTGTGTCTTTGTCCCTGGGTTTGTGAACACTGCTTTCTTTTTCCCTCCCGCTCCCCCTCTCCCATGTGTCCCTGGGACTATTGATCCAGTTGTTTTCTCCCCAGATTGTTTATCCACCCTAACTTATTTAGATAGTACTGCAGAGATAATAATATGCATAAAAAACAAGATAGAGCAAGGCACAGTGACAAAATAAAACAAAATGACAACAACAACAAAAAAACCCCAATGGCAAAAAAAAGAAAAGAAAAGAAAGAAAGGCCTGTAGGTAGTTCAAGGTCTGTTTGTCGACCTTTGGGAGTGTTTAGGTGGAGTCTGATGGGGTCCTAAAGTCTATTTTTAGTATTCCCTGGGGACTTCCTTGCTCTGCTCTCCTAGCTTTTCTGTTGCTCGCCCTTAAGTGTTTTGTCTTGGTGTGGTGGGATCAGGTTGGGCGCCATTCACACACTGTGTCTTCAATGTTGTCCCTGGGGGGCGATGGGCCAGTGTGTTAGTCCGGGTAAACTAGAGAAACAAAATTCATAGACATGCATATAGATATATGGGTGAGGTTTATATACAAGAGGAATGGGACATTAAGAAAGCATCCCAACCCAGTCCAGCCCAAAGTCACAAGTCCGATATTAGCCCATATGCCCTATATCAGTCTCCTTCTGAGTCACGAAGTCACAGGTCAGTGGGTGCAGAGTTTATAAATTATTAATAATTTGTCATATCTTATACTTTCCCATGTCTCCCTTCACCCACTTCCCTATTGTTCACACCTCAGCGAGGAGGTCATATGTAGATCCCTAGAATTGGTTCCCCTTTTCTACCCCACCTTCCCTCCATGCTCCCTGTATCACCACTCTCATCACTGGTCCTAAAGGGGTCATCTGTCCTGTATTTCCTATGTTTCCAGTTCCTATCTGTACCAGTGTACATCCCCTGGTCTCACCTGGATTTGTAACGTAAAATTGGGATCGAGATAGTGGGTGGAGGGGGTGAGAGAGCTTTTAAGAACTAGAGCAAAGTTGCATGTTTCATTGTTGCTACAGTGTACCTAGAGAGGTTTTTTTTAATGTTATGGAGTCCACATCAGTGGCAGGGAGGGGCCTATCTGAAGCTAGGCCCTTTCAACATATTAAAAGAGTACATTGGACACAGAAGCCAGAAGCAGGGCTGGGAGCAGAATTGCCAGGCCACACAGGCATCGCCAAGTTGCTGAGGAGTTAAAGCTAAAAAGACAAACAGAGGTCCCACAGAGTCATCAGAGAGACTCAAACCTTCCCCTTGAAGCTGACTTTGAGGAGATCCAATGGAGTAGTGGGTTATGCCCTGGGTTCAAAGCCACCAAGTTGCAGCTTGGGAGGAAAATGGGGGGGCTTTCTACTCTCCCAGAGGAAGTCTCAGAGCCCACTAAAGCAGCTCTACCCTCTGTCCTGTAGGGTCACTCTGAGTCCGAAACAATTTGATGACAGTGAACTTTTGAGTTGAGTTGAAACTGTGAGAAAGCAGCTTTTCGGTAGTTCAAGTCACCCACTTGTGGTTTTTCTGTTACTGCAGCAGATAGAAACTGAAATACTTCCGGTGCCAACGGTAAAGTTCACCAGAGGCGATGAGCTTTGAATCACGGTGGGATGGAAACTGCTGTAGCAGTTTCCAGCGGTGCCAGGGCATGTTCCACATATGTCATAGCTTGGGTCGGCCATGAGGAGAACACAAGGTCCAATGGAACTCCCCCTCCCCATCCCTGGATGACTCCCCAGTGGGGAAGACAGCATATTTCCACAAAGCTGCATCCTGAAAACTGCCCTGCAGGTCATTGTGCAAAGAATCAACCCAAGGGAAGCTTGGAGGAAGCAGGGCCCTGAAAAGCCCTCCTCCTTCTTCCATCTACACACACACACACACACACACACACACACGCACACGCACACACACTTCCTGACGACATCCTTCACAATGTAGAGCAGCTCCAATCTCCCCTCACCCCCAACATGACCAACCCCCAACCCAAACTCGCTGCCATTGAGTCAATGCTGACTTGTAGGATCCCTTGGGGCAGGGGAGAGCTGCCTCTGTGAGTTTCCGAGAGTGTCGCGCTTCATGGGTGTCGAGACCCGTCTTTCTCCCACCTCTAGAGGATGGTTTCAAACTCTGACCTTGCGAGAGAGAGCAGCCCAGCGCTGAATAATCACCAGAGCTCAAACAGTCACCACATTGATGGTGTACTCATGTCAAATTCATGATTGGGAGTGTAGGGGTGGAGTCTGGCCTGTCAATCTGGAGATAGGCCTGGCTTTCTCTGAGAATTCTGGGAAATCTCGCAATACTTCTCCCCGTGGAGGTGAGAGACTATAGACTCTCACTGACTCACATAGATGCTCGACTGACAAGACACAAAACTCAGTCCCTGGGGACGCGACTGACAAGACAACATGGCTGCATGCTGATAGGTCCTGGGTCTTGGAACCTTGAGGAGCCAGAGGAGAAGCCACATGGACTTGCCTGATGGAATCAGACTTCTGGGGCTGGAGAAGCCACATGGAGACTCCTACCAGTGCTGAGATGCTTGGAATGGCATAGGGAGACCTCTGCCAGCGCTGAGATATTTCTACTACCACAGGATACACAAGACGCTTTACTGAAAAGACACAAGACTCCCTGGGAGACATTGCAGCTGACAAAAAGTTTATGAAAGATTCTATCAGTCCTTTTACCCCATTCCGTTTATACATGACTTTCTTCAAGCCTCTTCAGATTTCCAACAAAAAAATCTAAAAAAAAAAAAATCTTACACTCCCCCCCCCAAAAAAATAAAAGAAACCTGGACCCCCAAACCCCTCCAGTAGTGGGGACATTCCCCACCACTCCCATAGTAACTACGCCCTCACAATTGGAGTCAGACACTAGCACTGCCCAATGTTCTATGTCTATAAATAGACTCAAGGATAGAATAGAACCAAGTAGAATCAAAATAGAATATTCTGCGTCTGGCTTCTTTCACTCAACATATGTTTATGAAAGTCGGTGCCATCGTTGTGAATAGCATTGCTCATTGATTGTCTTTGATGCACTGCAGTATGTGAACATACAAGGGGGTACCCCCCAAAATGAATTTTTTTTCAAAACTATGTATTTAAAAAAATTTTAGAAGACAACTTTACTACCTTCAAAGTACTCTCTATTACACTTAAGATATTTGCCAAATCTGCAATTTCATTCTTGGAAGCATTTTTCTTTCTTTTTTTTCCTTTTTAAAATCATTTTATTGGGGGCTCATACAGCTCTTATCACCATCCATCCATCCATCCATTGTGTCAAGCACATTTGTACATTTGTTGCCATCATCATTCTCAAAACATTTGCTTTCTAGTTGAGCCCTTGGGATCAGCTCCTCATTTTTCCCGTCCCTACCCCACAAATCCTTATGATTTATAAAATGTTTTATTCAAGTCTTACACTGTCTGGTGGCCCATTGGATATGCATCGGAAGGTCAGGAGTCAGAATGAGCTTGGTGATAGTGTGTTATTTGTTTGTTTGTTTAGTTTTAGTCTCTGCTTAGGAGCAAAGGAAGCAAGTGAGTTTGGCTAAAGATTCAGACATAACCTGGATTTGAATCCAGCCCTGCTGTCTCTTGGTTCAAAAAGCACTCCATGACCCCTTGGAATCTGGGGGCCTCTTGCACGTGGTCTGCTGTAAGTCCTTACCCCATTGGGCTGTAACTGTTTCTATCACAGTGAAGTTCCAGGTGAACAGGGAAACCATCAGCCTGCCGCTTCCAAACACCTAGCAGGTGCTCAACAAACAATTGCTGCAGAAAGGGTCCTGGCAGCCGTCAGGCGAGGGTCCTCTTCATAGCCCTGGTCTCCAGAACTTGCAAAGAGCCCCTCGCTCATGTGCTGAGCGCCTTTAACAGACGTTTAAGCAGCTTGTCTTTGGGGGAAGATGAAAACGGGGTGATTCTTTTTTATTGTGAGTATTGTACTTTGAACAGATCTGACTCTGTGTTTTCTTAAGTCAAAAGAGCCCATTGTTTTAAAGTGCTGCAAATATGTCACACCAAGGGCAGTAGGCACTTGGAGGTCGTGAAGGCTGGGCCACCGGGGAAGGTGGTTCTAGACAAATGGAGGGAGCAGGTGGGGCAGGAAAGGGTGTCTCTCAGACTTAAGCAGCAAAGACTCATTCTCGCTGCTTCCCAAACAAGATTCCAGGGCTATCCAAGCTCAGCACAATCACCATTTCAAGTCAAATCATTTTTGGATGTTGATTGTCCTCTGCTTTGTAGGGTATTTAGCAATAACCTTGGCCTCTAACCACTGGCTGCCTCCCCTAAACTGTGACCACCAGACCTTTCTGGATATTTCACATGTCCTTACGTACCCCAAACTCACTGCCATCGAGTCGATGCTGAGTCAGAGTGACCATATAGGACAGGGCAGTGCTGCTCATGTGAGCATCTGAGACAGTAACTGTTTATGGGGGCAGAAAGCTCTATCTCTCACCAGCTCTGTAAGCAGCTGGTGGTTTTGAACCACTGGCCCTGAGCGTTGCTGCTGAACTTGTAACCCACGACAACACCGGGTCTCCACAGGGCTGAAACAGGGCCCCAACCTGGGGTCCTGCAAGGACAGACCTGGGTGTGAACTTTAGCTCCACTTGAGTCGCGGCGTGACCTTGGGCGAGTTGCCTCACTTCTTTAAATCCCGGGCTTCTGATGAAATGCAAGTCCCTGCATCTCATAGAACCATCGTGCTGATGAAATGCGAGCCTGCTCAGAACGTGCTTAGCACAGCCCTGGGCCCAGAGCGAGCACCAATAACTGAGTCACTGAAACACTAATTGCTAGAAGTGGTTTTATTAAGCAATAGGAAGATCACCCAATTAGTAATAAGTATATTAAGGAATACTAATGGTAAGTATCCTTGTGGTCATTTAAAACCTGAGTCACTTTATCAAGCAATCTATTAAAAAGTGCTTCAAGCCAGGGCTAGGGCCTTTCCCAGGTGAAGGAGGTGCTGGGATGCCCATCGTGCTATTTCACTGGCCAATCTCCTCCTCCTGTTTTTCCTTCTTTTCCTTCTCGTCTTCTTCCTTCCCCTTCTCCCTCTCCTCTTCCTCCTTCACCTTCATCTTTGCCTTGTCCTTCCTCTTCATTTCCCCTCCTTTTCCCTCTACCCCTTCCTCCTCGTTGTCTTTCTCCCCACCTCCCCTCACTGTCTCCATGTTGGATTGTAAATTGGGTGAAGGTTTACAGGGCAGATCATCAGTTTTACGGTCAACAACTGGAGCACATTTTCTTCCATCTCATTTCTGGCAATCCCATCCTGCTTCCCGCCCGTGTTTCCTGCTTCCTGCTTTCCTCCTTTGAAGGCCAGCCCTTCAGAACCAGGTTCCTTTGATGTAAAGTGGTTGCTCATTCCAAGGTGTCCATACTTCCTCACGTCGTGGGTTTCTTGGTCGACTGTCTATTGCGCGGCTGAAAATTGAGGCGTGGGGGGGCGGTGAGTTCAGTGCCAGATGTGAAGGGTCCCGAAAGGGCGCCGTCTTGGGGGATCCACTTAGTCTTTATGTGACTAGTCAATCTGGTCTCTTACGAGCTGGAATTCCCTTCCACGTTCTTCTTACTCTATCAGAACCTTGTAGGACGATCCCTCTTAGAGCCTGCTACTCCTCACGCCCGCCCGCTGGCCTCCGACTCGTGCGAGCCTGTTAGTGATCCTGGAAGATGCACAAAGGCGTCGCCCAAAACGAGGAGCCTCCATTGTACAGAGGCAAAAACTGAAAGACCCCAAACATTGATTTCTCCTAGCTCAAGGGTCCAGCAGCTCCCCTAGGGCTGGAACCCTGGATCGTGAAGCACATTCTGTTCTTGATCCAATCCTGGGCAGTCACGGACCCTATCTTTTTTGCCTTTTTCAGAACTTCATATAGTTGGAATTCTGTAATGTCTAGTAACCTTTGCAGACCCGTTAGCAAAGCCTGTTTTAGTTTCCTCCATGTTTTTGTGTGTGGCTCTGACTACACTTGAATCACGGTCCATTGCCTGGGTGCACTACAGCTGGCTGCTTTGGGCATTCCTTGGGTGAAGGGTGTCTTGTTGGCTTCCCATGTCTGGCAGTGTTGGTTGCTGTGGTGAGTTGCCGCTAGAGAACTCCACCTTCCAGCCACTGCAAGTATGACGGAGCAGAACTGAGCTCCCTAGAAGTTGCGAGACTGTGAGCTTTGTGGGCAGATCCCTAGGCCTGTCCTTCAGAGTGCTTCTGAGTGGGCTCCGTCTGCTAGCCTTTCAGGGGATAATGGACCCCTGACTGTTTGAAAGACTCCCAGGACTCCCGCAAGAGTGTATGACTGTATGACTTTTTGTGTGTGGACATACAAGTTCAACTCCTCCGGGTAAACGGCCAGAGGCAGGATGGCTGGATCCTCTGGGAAGACTTTGTTTGGGATTGCAACAAAAAGTCAAAAGTACTTCCAAAATGACTGTCCCATTGGGAAGTCCCGTGGGCAGCGAGTGAGATTCCTGTTGCTCCCTATTTGCTCCTCACCAACATTTGGTGGTGCTGGTGTCTGGGCTTCTAATGGTGCTGAGCCTGGCGGCAAAGGGGTTTCCACGTTGAGCTGTTAACCCAAAGGTCAGCAGTTTGAAACCACCAGCTGAAAGATGAGTTTTTTTTCCATTCCCGTAAAGAGTTACAGGGGGAAACACACAGGGCGAGTTCTGTCCTGCCCTATAGATTTGCCTTAAGTCAGAACTGACTCGATGGTGGTGGGTTTTTGAGTGGGATAAGTATTGAACTGCTAACTGGAAGGTCAGTGGTTCAAAACTACCACCAAGGAAACGGATGAGGCTTCAGAAACGCTGTCAGGCTGCTGAGAGTCAGGCAGTGGGCTGGGTCTCCTTTAATAAGATCTGAGACCTGATAGTGTGTCTGAAGCCCCCCACAGAGCAGAGGACCCCCCAGGGAAAGTGAGTGAAAGAAGACACTCCATACATATTTGAGGGTTTTTCTGTTTTTAACTCTTTGAGCCCCAGTTTCCCAATTAGAGGGTGAAGAGAATAATAAATACTATCAGAAAGTTGTTGCAAGCATTTTCACCCACTTCTCGGGTGGGGTGTAATAGATTGCTAACCCAAAGGGGGTGAACTGTGGAGCTAGCCACCACCGGCACCACAGGGCAAAGATGAACCCCTTCCCCAACCCCCCATCCGGCCCCGGGGCAGCTCTGCCGTGCCGATAGCATCGCAGCGGGTTGGGATCCACTGGATGGCAGCGGGCGATGCTCCACTCGGTGTACAGTAAACTGTAGCTACTGTTACTATTGTCCGCTTGAAATGTACTGTCGAAGAAGTGGAAATGTAACCCCTTGGGCGTCAGGACCCCCTCTGCACAGAGTGGAGTTAGTCTAACACTAACGCGGGGCCGCAGCGATTATGCACTGTGACGCTCACTGCAAGGTCAGCAGTTCAAAACCACCAGCCGCTCCTCTGGCTTTCTGCTCCCGCAGAGTTAGCTTCTCAGGAAACTCATCCGACGGGCACGTGCTCCCTGGTCCTGTCGGATCGCCAGGAGGCTGCCTCCACGCAGCGAGTTTGCAAGCTGGGCGGGGCTTCCCGAAAGCCCCGCCCCGAAAGCCCCGCCCCTACCCCTGCACGCGTCTTGTTGCCCCGGCAACGCGCCACCTCGTCGCGGCCCGAGTGACGCGGGCGGACCCCTAGCACCGGCGCTCTCCGGCGAACTTGGCGCCTGCACAGGCCGCCGCGGCAGCCAGCGGCAGCGCGATGCACGAGGACGACTCTGAGAGCAACTTCACCGGGTCCCAGTTCGGGGATGAGAACGAGTTGCCGGTTATCCAGCTGTGCGGGCTGGTGGAGGAGCTCAGGTACCCTCTGCGGGCGCCCCCTCCTCCTGCAGGCCCTGCACCCCACGTGGGCGTGGATGGGGGGCTCAACGTGGTGACACTCAAGTCCGCATTCCACACAGGGGAAGCTGACAGCTCCAAAATGGGGCAGGAACTTCTCTTGGTCTCTCTACGTCGTGCTACATGGTCACCGGGAGGTGACGGGGCCTGGGGCGGTGACAGGAGACCAGGAGCCAGCGCCAGCTGTGTGCTTACCCTCTGGGCCAGAGGGGCCAGCGCCCACCAGCCGGATGACATCCAAGGCCCTTTGCAGGGCTGCGGTTCTAGGGCGAAATTAACGTGACGGGAGCTCAAAAGGAGGTGATTGAGCTGAGACCTGGGTGTGTTGGAGCCACGGTTACAAACTGGTCCAAGAGTCTGTATTTTTAGCAGTGTGTGTTAGATCGACAATAAAACAAAAGGACAAACCCACAGCCACCCAGTCCATTCCAACTCACCCTTGACTAAACAAACAAACAAGAAACCCCAAGCGCACTGCCACGGAGCTGTCAGAAAGAGCAGAACCGCCCCTGTGGGTTTTTATGATTGCAAGTTTTTTTGTGTGTTGACAACTGGACAAACTACAAATTAATACATTTTTATTTATTTATTTTTTTCCCCTCGCATCGGCCCTGGTGGGAGTAGGAAGCCCAGCCTTGCTCCTGGAGAGCTGCTGCTGGCTTTGAACAGTCAACCCTGTGGGCCGCAGCCCCCCCACACAACCACTGCGCCACCAGAGCTCAGCTTTACAATTGCAACTTTCGGCAGGAGTAGAAAGCCTCATCTTTCCCCTGAGGCGTCAATGGTGGTTTCCGGAGGCATAGCCTCCTATTGGACAGCGTAAAACAGCTCCTTCCGGTTTCTGAGAAGGCACAAGAACCAAGGGCCACATCTTTCTCTGGCAGAGATGGGCCTTTCAGGTAGCCCAGTGTTTATCCCACTGCACCACCATGACCCATTGTGTTCTGTCTATTGAACCAGATCTGTAGCTATGGAAATCCCACGAGGGAGATGAGGTGACTTGTACAATGTAGCGGTTTCCCTTAGCGCAGCCTGGCTCTGGAAGTGGAACTGGACATGCTGTCACTTCTCTGCTGTGGGTATGTGCCAGGGAGTCATTTCTGACTCCTGGTGACGCCATCCACAACAGACGGGAACGTCGCCTGGCCTTGTGCCTGCCTCTCTATTGTCCTTAGGTCCATTGTCGCAGCCACTGTGTCACTCCATTGACACTCTTTGATTTTTGGTGCCCCTCTACTAACCAGGCACCTGGAAATAGTCTCATCAGAACAGGGGTATTATTACAAATAGCTACAATTATAAGCCAAGTTTGGTGTCTACGAATTTTCCTAGTCACACAGTAGCCTAGTGTGTTAGCCTGGGTAGACTAGAAAAACAAATTTGTACACATGCATATGTATATAAGGGAGAGGTTTTTAGACAAGAGCAATGGAACATTGAGAAAACATCTCAGCCCAGTCCAGTTCAATGTCATAAGTCCAATATTAGCCGACACGTCAGAATGTAATCTGTAAGTCCTCTTCCGACTCACGAAGCACATGTAAGGACACCAGGACGATCACAGGCCAGTGGGTGCAGACTCTTGTGCATCCAGTGGTGGTAGAAGCATCTCAGCGCTGGCAGGGGTCTCCCCGTGGCTTCTCCAGCTTCCAGGGCTCAGTGTCTATCAGTATGCTGCCATGCGTCTTGTCAGCTGCAATGTCTCCCAGGGAGTCAGCCTTGTGTCTTGTCAGGAGAGCGTCTCCAAGGGACTGAGGAGTGAGTCTCTCACCTCCAAGAGAGAAATAGGCTGGATTTTCCAGAATTCTCAGGAGAAAGCCATGCCCACAGAGAGGTCTCATTGGCTATCTCAAGATCGACAGGCTAGACTCCACCCCTACACTTTTTATCCTCAAATTGACACCAGATTAGGTGCCTGCGACACATTGAAAGTGGGTAATGAAAGAAAGATGAAGTCACTTCGGTATGGTCCCACAGCTAGTGTGTTAGTCTGGGTAGACTAGAGAAACAAATTCATAGACACGCATATGGTTTATACACAAGAGGAATGGAACATTGAGAAAGCTTCCCAACCCAGTCTAGTCCAAAGTCATAAATCCAATATTAGCCCATATGCCCAATACCAGTCTATAAAGTCTCCTTCCAACTCACGAAGTCACAGGCCAGTGAGTGCAGAGTCCCGGCGCTGGCAGGGGTCTCCCCATGGCTCCTCACTTCCAGGGCTCAGGGTCCATCAATAACATCCAGTGGTGGTAGAAGCAACTCAGTGCTGGCAGGGGTCTCCACATGGCTTCGCCAGCTTCAGAGCTCTGGTTCCATCAGGGTAAGGCCGTGTGGCTTCTGCGGCTCCTCCAGTTCCTGGGACGTTGCCATCTTGTCAGTTGAGCGACTCCCAACAACTGTGGGAAAAATGGTCTCTCATCTTCACGAGGGAAATACCATGAGACTTCCCAGACTTCTCAGGAGAAAGCCATGCCCACACAGAGGCCTCTTTGGCTACTCAATGTCTGTCTCCAGATTGACAGGCCAGACTCCACCCCTACATCTCAATCATGAAATTGACATAGGTACATGACCGCCACAGCTAGTATTGGTGTTTATACTCAGGTGTGGCCTCCCCACCTACCCTGGCACATGACATATTCATAGACTACAGAAAACAAGATACTTTGGCTTACTGACTTTTCCAGTCAGCATTTGCCACTAATCTTTGCATTCAGTCCAATAAGAAAGAGCTTTATAGGATAGGAGAATATCAAAGCTAGTCTCTTCTCTCCAACTCTCTTTCTTATGTGATGGTGTTCATTGCCAGCAAATCAATTCCAAGTCATATAGCAACAGCCTCCCATGTGCGGAACAGAGCTAACTGTTCCATAGGGTTTTCAATGCTGTTGACCTCTTGAGGACAGAACACCAGTCCTGTCTTTTTTTTTTTTTTTAGCATCACTGCCCTCTGGTGGGAGTGGGAGGCCCAGCCTTGCTCCTGGAGAGCTGCTGCTGGATTTGAACCGCCAGTCCAGTGAGCCGCAGTCCCGCACACAACCACTACGCTACTGGGGCTCAGCCCCCAGGCCTGTCTTACAATGAGTCTCTGATTGGATTCGAACCACCAACCTTTTGGCTGATAGTTGAGCGCAAACCATTTGTCCCACCCAGGAACCTCTTCCCCGCGTGGAGGTGTGTATGGTATGCACACACACAAAAATAACATACATGCTACATAGATAGAGAGTTCAAACTGCCAACACCTTGACAGAGGATAAACTAGGTTTGTCATCTCTAGCTGCTTAAAAGCCATCTGTTCAGATCTTTCCCACCATTTATAATAAACTTCCCGTAGAGTGCTAGAAATAAGAGCCGAGAAACCAAGAGAGATGTCTGAAGACTGTGGGGGTGGGTGACTTCAAGAATGTAGTCACTCCGGAGGAATTTCACAAATGGACTCGAGCAGGCTCGGCAAACTGCGGCTTGAGAGCCCTACGCAGCTCTCAGTACATTCATGCAACTCTGAAGTAAAAGTGAAAATAAAATGATTATTCAGAGAGTGGCGGTTTCATGTGCTTGTAAACATATATTTTTAACTCTCGAATGCTTTTCAAATTGTGAGAGACAGGATTGGCTTTTTGATCTCAAACGTTTGCCGACCCCCTGGACTAGAAGACACAAGAAAGTGAAACCATACGTAGCCTCTTTTCAGCAACACTCTTCAATACAAACCCCAGTGGCATAGTGGGATAGGCATTGGGCTGTTAGCCACAAAGTCAGCAGTTCGAACCCACCAGTGACTCCGTGGGAGAAAGAAAGTTTTTCTGCTCCCCTAAGGATGTAGACTTCAGAAACCCACAGGGGCTGTTCTACTGTCCTTGGGGGTCACGATGGGTCAGAATCCGTTCAGTGGCAGTGGATTTGTGGCGACCCGAATAGTTTTTACTCAACTATTAACCTAGAATTGGGTGGGTCAACTCCACTCAAAGACTTCTGCTCCACAAGCCCTCTTTGAAATGACCTGGGGAATCTACTTCTGTAAAACTCACAGCCAGGCAAGCTCTATGGGGCAATTGGACTTAAAAAACAACTGGACTCGTCCTAAGTCAGAATCAACTCCATGACAATAGTAATAATATTAGCAACCTCATCGATCCCCACAACACGTTCTCTGCGGTACTCCGAGTTCCAAGGGCCTGAATACCCTTCAACCATCCTAAAAGGTGAGTGCTTTTTCCTTTTTGTCATTTCAAGGTTTCTTTTAAATAAAGGGGCATGAATTCAGAATTAACCTAAGGTAAAACCTCGGCCGTGTTTGGCAAACAAAACACTATTCACAGTTGGATTACCCTATTTCTGGAACCTGTGCTAGGTATTGCAGGTGGACAATAATAAGACCCATAACACATTTTTGAAGAGAACCAAATTCTGATAAACTCTAGTTTGTAAAAAAAAAAAAAAAAAAAAATCACTTCTGAGATCTGATTCCCCGAAGTGAGAAGCAGTCTGGCTTTTTCACTCACTCTCTGCCATCAAGATGTGGCCAACTGATAGTCACCCTATCAGACAGTAAGAGAACTGACAGTAACTGTTTATAGGAGTTGAAAGCCCTGCCATTCCCACTCAGAGTGCTTAGTAGTTTTGAACTGCTGACCCTGTGAACCAAAGCCTAACACATTGCCATTAGGCCACCAGGCTTTTAACCATCACTTAAAAGTCAAAAGTGGATAACTTTCCTCTTCCAGTTTTGACTGTCACAATATTGTTTACATGTTCAAGCCAAAACAGTCTGTCATGGAGTATAGGTACCGCTATTCACCAAGAATTACATACAAATATACTATGAACATCAAAACAAAACAAATAAAAAATGTCACTATCTACCTCAAAAGCATCACATAATTGAAAATCATATAAACTGGAACAACATTCCCAAGCAGAAGTTCAAAGACCTTGGTAAATCCATGCAGATAGCACCAAATCATACCCAAATGTCTTGATTAATAAACTTTGCCGCAGAAAGAGGGAATAATTAACTGATCAATCAACAGACAAGCATTAAAAATCAAAGAAAATTTTAAAAAGTTGGGTCTACCATTGTGCTTTCAATGAATAATGCTGGGGTGAGAGAGGGAAAGAGAGTGAAAACTCATATGCCCAACACAGATGAGTGCTTCTCCCCACCCCCACCCCCACCCCCATTTTATGGAGGAGGAAACTGAGATAACAGGAGGTTAAGTGTCTGGCCAGTGCTGTCATCTTGAATGCCATAGACTTGATAACAATGGATAGAAATACCACAGAACAAAGGCCTGCTGTTCCATCCTGATGGGAGCAGATTTCCAGATCTTTCCTCCCACAAAATGACCCTCGTGCTTACCCACTCCCCCCCAGGGCTAGATCCTACTTCATTAAGGTTTAAACACTTGTATCCACAGGATTTTGTGGTAATTAAATAGTCTGGTGTTATTTTGAGGATTAAGAGTGTAGGGGTGGGGTCTAGCCTGTCAATAAGGATATAGCCAATGAGGTCTCTGTGTGGCTATGGCCTTCTCCTGAGGATTCTGGGATTGCCTGTACTTCTCCTTGGAAGTGGGAGACACTCCTCTCAGCTCACTCCTTTCAAGACACCCCTGTGGAGAAAACACATGGAGAGAGACTGATGGAGCCAGACCTCTGGAAACCCCTGCCAGCACTGTGATGCTTACAATACCACTGGATCTACAAGACTTCCCACTCACTGGCCTGTGATCTTCCTGCATTCGGCATAATTGCATGTGTTTCGTGAGTTTGAAGAGGAATTCATAGATTAGCATCTGATATATGGGCTTATGTTGGACTTGTGGACTTGATCTGGATGGGGATAGCATGTTTTCTTAATATTCAATTATGCTTGTATATAATGATCTTTCTTTTTTTTTTTCCTTCCACATCACTGCCCTGGTGGGAGTAGGAAGGCCAGCCTTGCTCCTGGAGAGCTGCTGCTGGATTTGAACCCTCAACCATGTGGGCCGCAGCCCTGCACACAATCACTGCACCAACAGGGCTCAGCTGTAATGCTCTTTCTTATACACATATCATTGTTCATGAATTTGTTTCTCTAGTCTATTCAGACTAACACAAACTTATTCGGTGCCCTCTGTCTTGCAGCTATGGAAACTCTGCTCTCAAAATTGAGACGGAAATGTTTGAGAAATATTACAATAAGCTGGAGCCCAAGGCTGATCGGTCACAATTTTTGGATATGAAAGCATCATCCATTGAATTCACACAGGTACACAAGGGAGGTCTGAGAATGCCTTTGTTTCACTAGTCCCCAAAAGAGGTACAAATGGTAATTGTGTCTGTCCTTGACATTCTTTGACCAGAGAGGCTCTATCCTCATTCCACTCCATTCTTTTTCTTTTTGGGGTGGTGGTGGTTTGCTGAAAATTGCTTGATATTTTATCTCTTTCTTTTTCTTTTAATTGTTGTGAAAATAAGGACACCACAGCACATGCCAATTCAATTCAATTCACATATGTTATTGAGTGATGCCAATACTGAGTGGGAAGGAAATTGGGCTCAACGAGTGAGGTGGCTATCCCAAATGACTATCTTCCTGGGTGTGTTAGTCTGGATTGACTAGAGAAACAAATCCAGAGGAACTTCTATGTGTGTAAGAGAGAATTTTATATCAAAGAGTAATGGTATATTAAGAAAACATCCCAGCCTAGTCCAGATCAAGTCCATAAGTCCGATATTAGCCCATATGTCTAATACCCATCTAAAAATTCCTCTTCAGACTCACACGACACATGCAATGATGCCAAATGCAGGACGATCACAGGCCAGTGGGTGGAAAGTCTTGTGGATCCAGTGGCTGTCAAAGCATCTCAGTGCTTGTGTGGGTCTCCAAGTGACACCTCCAGCTCCAAGGTGCTGGCTCCATCAGCATAGCTCCATGTGACTGGTCAACAGGAATGTGTAGCTGAGAGAGTGTGCGTGACCCACCTTCAGGGAGGAAGAGAGGAGTTCCCAGAATTCTCAGGAGAAGACCATTACATGGAGGCTTCATGAGCTGTGACCTGATTAACAAGCTAGACTCCACCCCTTCACAAGTAGACAGGAAACTATGTAATTGTCACAGTCGGTTTAACAGAATCCTCTGGAATTGGTTGACTTGGACTTAAAAGTATTCCAGGCCCAGTCACCCACGTGAAGGAGTGAAGTAGCTTTCCTAAAAAGCTCGACCCCCAACAGCCTTGGAGTTGCCAGAGTATCGGATTTTTAAAAAGAAGCTGTCAATCAGGATTCGGGGTGTGTGTGTGTGTGTGTGTGTGTGTGTGTGTGTGATGGTGGTAGAAGTTCCTAATTTTTAAAATGGAGTCACTCAATTAAAAGTAAAAGCAAAACTGCTCAGATTTAGCACTTGAGAGCCAGCCAGACCTATTTTCAGGCCACATATCCCCTGGGCCAGCACTTTAGACGTGGGGAAGACCCAAGCTTCATGTCCATGTGCTTGCTTTGTCTGGACACCTTGTTCTGATGCAGTCCCTGGCCGACTGGACTATCAAGCTGCACCACCACAGGCTGGCATACCCCCATTCTTTCATTAGGTGTTCATGAGGCCTGGACTCTCCTTCCTGATCCTTTCTAGTTGGTCTGGGGGTGGTGGTGGTGGCGGGGGGAGTAATTTTGGATTCCCCTCTTGGACCATGCACACCTCTGACCCATTCCCACCTCAAGCCGGCTCTGTTTTCTTCGGGGTGGCAGTTCCGCAGCCTTCGGAAATCCAAAGTCCGGCTGGGTTTGGACCGCATCATAACCCTCACCATTGACCAAAAACTCGAGCTGGTCCAGAAGGAGCTGGAAGACACAAAGGAGGA